>PVKE010025851.1:0-22735 GCA_004027555.1 Craseonycteris thonglongyai | reverse complement strand
ATAATAAAAAATATATACACACAAAAGGTCAACAATAGTTTTTTTTCTGAGAGTTGGCAAAGGTGGTGGTGGTAGTAGTTTACAGAGAACTTTCACTTTTTACTCTTTTTATTTCTGTGATATTTGATTTTTTTCCAAGCAAGTATGTATTCCTTCAAAAATCAGGAAAAGACACATAAACATTAAAAATAAAAGTAAATCAAATATTACTTTTAATATTAAAAATAAAATAATATTAAAATGAAAATAAAATAAAGCAATATTGAAAGTAAAGATAATTTTATTTATAGTACAAAGTATGCAAAGGTTGAAATTAGAGAGAAGAAAATAAAAATCTTAATAAAGTTAGAAAGATAAGACATAAAAATAACTAGAATTCAAAGTGAGAGAGTCATACCTTTATTAGCATTCCAGCGACATACTTTGGCATCAGAAACGATTTTTAGCTGTAAGATTAGAAATAACCTCATACCACTTTATAGTCATGGGGGTAGGCACAAATTTCACTCCTAGATTACTTTGTTGTCCTTATGAATGACTAGGGGTCTAAAGTCAGGATAGAAGAACAAATGCTCTGAGAGGTTTCAATTTATACTATTGGTATACTTTTTCTTTTTTTAAAAAATCTTGATAAGGAAAGTTACTATGAAATCAGTCAGGTGGGAGACACCACCCACCCTCTGTAAATAGAAATATCCAATTGCTGAGAATCTGTTTGCCTCATGGAGCAACATCATCTTCATTCCCACAGGCTGGATGGGCAGGTAGGAGAGAGGCAGGTAGGTACTCTGAAAAGGCTTCAACTTCACAGAAGAGAAGAAAGGGCCTCCAAGCATTACTTGCCAAATGATCTTCACAAAGGCGCTTACAAAAATGTGGTTTGACCTCCAAAACTGAAGGCAGGTGGAAGCGTAAGCAGCAAATGACATTGGAAGACCCTGGGTCCAACCTGACAGATTCTACTCACTAGAGAAGATTTTAGTTCCCTGGCCAAACTGGTGAAGGAAGAGGAGCTAATTTCTCAGAATATTTTTTCTCTGACTAGAGTGACCATATATTCCAATTTTCCCAGAGCAGTCCCAGTGAGCTCCTGTGTTCTTGATGTAGTTATTAATAGTCTCGTCTTCTACTTCCAAAAGTCTCCTGAGAGATAAATTATATGACATTCTTCTTATGGCTGAACTTTTGAGGAAAACCTAGTGGATGTGGTAGACTGTTGATTGGTTAGCATACTGTCATTCCCAACCATCTTCTGTTTTATCATCTTTCATTACAGAGGACAGGGGGGGTGTAATACTCACGTTTCCGACTCCTTGTAGCTGGTATTAGCCATTTACAGTTTTGACCAACAAGAACTTCCTGGGAAAGTGTACAAATCTATTAGTATTGACTTGTCTTCTTCCTGTTTTGAATATGGGTGTGGTACCCTCAGTTTCCTTGAAATTCTGGAAAGGCTGAGGTGATCTCAGAGCCCAAGCCCTAGTAGTATGGAGCTACTGATTTTGTACCACAAGCTTGTCCAACCTGCGACCCCATGTGGTCCAGGATGGCTTTGAATGTGCCCAACATAAATTTGTAAACTTTCTCAAAACATTATGAGATTTTTTTTAAAGCTCATCAGCTTAGTGTTAGCCCAAGACAACTCTTCTTCCAATGCGGTCCAGGGAACCCAAAAGGTTGGATACCCTTGCATACCAGCAGTGAGCTAACCCCAAAACAAATTACAACTCTACTTGTTTCAATTTCTTTTAATTGTGTTTTCAGTTACTTGCAGCTAAATTCATTCTAATATATACAATGGGTTATTTCTTTCCTTACTTTAGATGATTCTGTCAGTGTGCTAGGCCTGGGATTCAACTTCTCTTTTTGGTATGCAGTTTACTGCCCATTGGTGATATCAAATCAGTCCTCTTACTATCTCCCATTGATGGGTACTATGTATAAATATCAAAACACAAAGTGATTGCAAGAGCAAAGACAGAGTGTCTAGAGTGAAATGAAGGGAAGTAGAAGGAAGCGACAAGTTTATCTTTTATCAGAGGTAGTTCTTACTTTAAAAACACAGCATTTATTTTCTGAGAACAGTAAGGACTATGCACTGGGAAGGACTGTTCATTTTTCATCTTCCTCACTAATGTCTTAAGGGAGGGAAAAGATAAATCTGAATGTCATCAGTATACATATGGGGCTGAGGGCCATAGTTACTAATTAAGTCCTATCCGAAGACCCATTGGGATACCTCAGCATAGGAGATAAAGAGACTACGTAATGATGTCTTTCTTTTCCAGGAGTCAAAAGAGTCCAGATTATCTTGTGTTAATGAGAATGGTATAAGAGGACTCAGATACTGCCACAATTCCTTCACACTACAAGCTCAATAGCAAGGTCCCAGACCTCTGATAATTACTATGTCAAGGGAATAGGTATTTTATTGCCATCTGCTACCCAGGAAACAGAAATGCAATCCTAGGAAGCCCAGAAGTCATTTAAGTGTTGCAAACTAACACCAAATAGAACTCACTTGAACTTTGCCAGTAATGGGAATGCCATTTTCATGAAGCTTAAAGGGAGGGAGAAGTAATTTGGGAAACAGACAATCCTTTGAAAGATTCTCCTTTGCCTTCTTGAGGTTCATATTTCCACTGAGCTCAACAGTGTGGTAACTTAAAAAACTGGATATTTCATTCTATGTTTTTCCAAAGGGTTCCCTCCATATCTTGCTAGCTCCTTTTCTGAACTTGGTAGGAACTTATCATTGCTTTTCCTGAGTCTGGTTCTGCTCCCACAACATTACCTGCCAAAATCAGGCCCAAATGATTCCAGAATCCATCTTATGAGACAAGAGTGTTGTTCAATTCACATCGAACAGCTGGATTCTGGCTTTGATAACTGGTCAGCAAAACAGACAAAACAACAAAATAGGCAGAACTCATATTCTTGCCAACGTTTTTTTTTTTTTTAACCTAAAAAAGTAGATGTAAGTGCCTGAAAATTTTTAAATCTGGTCACAGAACATTTAGAACTTTTAGCTCAAAGTTCTTTTCAACCCATTTTGCTCTAGCTAACTTTCCAAGAAAAGTTAACAATCACTAAATTTTCAAATCTTGATTTGCAGGCCTAAGTAGCACATTTTTCTGAGAGTCTGTTTTTCCTCTTAGTTATAACAGAATGGATCATTGACAATTTTGGATATTTTCTTTTTTGGCTAGTGGGGCGGTGGTGCTAGAACAACTCTACATACATTGTAGTCTGCTAGCCCACGAAAATTACAAATGAAATTCACCAGGCACTATCTGATCAAATACCAGAATGGGGTAGGCCAACCACAAAGGTGAAATCAGGGACTGTTTCAGTAGCAGGTCCAATAGAAACAAGGAAGTAAACTTCTAGTTTTGCTCCAGGATAAAAACAAACATTTGTTTAATTGATTTTTGCCAAGTCAAAGGTGATATTCCACAAATTTTCCAGTTTCTACAACAATTTAAAATATTAGCTGCATGTTTATAAACTTGCTGATTGTTGGAAGGCCATTATTCTCTATATGGCAGATGGAGTTCTATTAGGCTATTATTGTGACATCAATAAATAAAGACATGTTTTCTCAATAAAAAGGACCCACTTAGTAAAATTTCCAAGACAACTATATTCTTACTCTCTGAGGACCTGAAGATTCTTTACCAATTTGCTTATCTATTAAATCAAATTTGCATGATTGCAAGATGGATAGGCATCTTCCTGAAATTATAGATACAGAGACAAGCCATGTAAGTTGAAACAGACACTAAATTCTCTTAGGAACTTTGTTTTAATTGTATCTACCCATTCCATCAGCTTATTTCCTAAAGCATTTGTCTTTATTTTTCTATTGTGCCATCTGAATTCCTAATGGGAAGTAGGAGTAGGAAGAATACTAATACTGAGTTGCTTAATGATAATAACAAGTTAAGATTTACTGACAGATGGTGGAGAAAGAGGTCAAAAGGTTCAGAGAAATAGGGAAGTGATATATACCACTTAAGGCCACAAAACCCTACACCTGATAGTATTCTGCTGGAGAGTGTAGAAGACACTGTTTTCCCAAGCTGTAATGAATGTGTTGGTGGGAAGAGCACCGGAATAGCTGAGAAGCTCAGAAGCTCTGTAGACCAGGCTGGTGATAGGACATGCTGTTATGGAACTGGGCTCCTGATAGCAATGGCTCTGATAAAAATCGGAAATATCCGAGTCTAGGCAGCAGTTTAACCTTCAGAAGAAACAATGATCACAACTGGTGACAAAATTCTAGTGGCAGTCAGGGGTCTCAATCTGGAGATGCTGAATGGAACACCATATTCCCAGAGTCGAGGCAGATGGGCAACCAAAAATGATACTACTGAATTTGAACAATCAAAATAAACCAAGGCTAGATGATCAGTAAGTTAAGGACGATGGCCCCAACACAAGTCATGATGCATGGCTTGGGTTTTGAATGCAGGCCAGTTCTCAGACTTGAGACCCATTGATTGAAGGAGCGGCCCAGTCCCTATGAGGAAGGACCCTGCAATGCCATGCCATTAATACATTTAATTAGTAGTAATTCTCTACATCTTACCTCAAATGGACTTACAGACATTTGCTAGGATAACTTGCATCAGGGAAAGGTTAAAACTCAGATGTTTTAAGATTGCTGGGCACTAAATCTAATTTTCACTGGTATCTGGGAACCTAAATGCTACCCTAACCCCCAGTGCACAGCAAATGGAGCCTTGGCTAAGGATTGACTTACTGTGAGTCCACCTGATCCATGGGTCTATGAATATTATTTCCTTGATCCTCCAATGTATAATTGGAAGGAATAGACATAGCAATTGGCAGAATACTCACATTGGTTCCTTGACATGTTGGGTAAGAAATTTCCTAAAAGGGAAGGCCAATTAGAAGTCACTAAATCTGGTCCCTCCTTCAAAATTGGTATCCCAGGCTTAGATAGTAAATCAAAACAAATACCATATACTGTGAGGAGTAATAATGTTATTTTTTTCACATATTTGAAAAATGTAGTGGTTCTGGTTCTATTAAATCCCCATTTAATTCACTGATCTGATCTCTACAGAACTTAGATGGTTTTACACTGAATAACAGTCTTCTACTGCAAATAACCAAGTAGTAACCTCAGTTGCAATTGCTCAATGGATGTAGTAGCTTTTTTTCCCTTTTTTTGAGCAGATTAACAGAGTCCTGGCATGCGGTATGTAGCCATTTATCTAGCAAGTGTATTATATTCCATCCCTCTAAGAAAGGAGTCTGGGAATGAGTTTGGGTTCACATGAGACACAGAAGAGTATATATTTAGTTAGGGTCTTTCCCTAGGTCAGTGTAAAGTTTTTACCTTCATTTGTGATGTAGTCCAAAGGGAGAGGACATCTGTAGAACATCACGTTCATCCACTATATTAATGATGTGGTAACTGAACCAGATAAGCAAGAAATAACAAGTACTTGATAAGACACACGTGCTCTAGAGAGTGGATGATAAACCTCTGAAAATTCAAGGACCCTTGGTGATGTTTGAAGGAGTCTGGAGTTTTGGGGCATACTAGGTAGGCTGAGCAGATGAACCATTTGAAATGGGACAGAAAACAACAGTACTGTCCCATTTCAAATTGTACATGTGGTCAGCCTATTGTAACCTTGACTTCAGTCCAATGAGACTAGGCTGACCATATGTACTGTTTGAAATGGGAAAATACCATTGTTTTCTCTCCCATTTCAAATAGTACATTTTAGAGATGCTGGGATAGCTCAGTGGTTGAGTGTTTGCCTTGCAGTCATGAGGTCCAGGGCTCAATTCCTGGCCCCGGCCCATGCAAACCCCATATGCTGAACTGTGGTGCAACTGGTAACCAAGAAATGGTTCAGCAGCGAAGGTTCTCGCCTCCCATGTGGGAGGCCCTCAGTTAAGTCTCAGACCTGCGCAGCCCCCATCCACGTGTATGGAATGAAACCATGTCACAACTAATGATGTACAACTATGGAGACTACTCTGGGCCCTTCCCTCTTTTCTCTTTCTTTCTCTCTCTCCCTAATCATCTCTCAAATGATAAAATAAATCTTAAAAAAGTAAATCTGTGTATCTGGTCACCCTAATACTAGGACATTTCATCCAAAATAAAAGACACATTGCATCTCACACCTCCCATTACCAAGAAAGAAGCGTAGTGCTTGGTAAGCATCTTTGACTTCTGGAGGCAATAAATTCCATATTTGAGAATACTGCTCCATTCCCTTCAGTGACAATCTTCAGAAGCTGCCAGGTTTGAGTATAGGAAAATCAGTAGCAGGTCTTTGCTATAGTATAAACATCCTGGCCTCCTAGACCATACAACCAGGCAGATCCTAAAATGCTAGAACTATCTGTGGTGGCAAGGACACTGTATCGAGTTGAGAGCAAGCCTTAAAGGAGAATCACCATAGAGAATACTAGGGTTGTAAAGCACCATGCAATAAAACTTGCTGTGATGTCTAGGTGATTTACTGATACATACTAGTGGTTCCCCAGTGAGTTTCACGAGCAGCTTCCCAGCAAGTGTCATTGGTGTCTCACTGGGGGTTTCCTGCTTGACAGTCTTGGCTTGGACACCTCAATGAACATCTCCCTCCCATACAGTGGGATAGACACCCCCACTGCAACACTCTCTGAATGTCTACTTTGGCAGACACTCTTGAGTCTGCATAATTGCATAGAATGGAGTTCTCTCCTAGAAAAATTGGATTTTATGTGAGTGAGAAATGAGCTTTTATGGAGATTTTTGGAATTTAGAGGTCAGAGCAGTTAGGGTTGATTTCAAGGTACTAATTCCTATATCATTGAAGTGGTGTGCTATTGTAACAAAAACCTAAAATGTGTGACATTGGCTTAGCAGTTGGGTGGTGGGAAAACTGATATCCCAGCAGAAATCCTGGAGTTCTACCATATGCACTGACAATATTTTTGGTAAAAGCATCAGCCTGAGAACTCTTCAAGTCAGATCTTGTGCCTCTAGCTCCAGAGTATGAGATTGAAACAGTATCTTAGGAGTGTGTACTGATTGTTATTGGCTGTCATTAATCAGCTATCACAAGAAAAAGATGAACTCAGAAAAAAATTGGCTGGTTTGGAAGGAGAGATTGAAGGAAATGAAAAAAGTCCCAAATTTAAAGACGTTAGAAGGTTGAAAAAATTTTACTCTGCTGGACCTCAAAACAGTGAAAGATAAGAGATAAATGTTTTGAGTAACCGAAACCCATTAAAAATCAGCCTTAGGTAAAAATTCTTTCAGTAATAGCTATCATTTGCATATCTAAAAACTCACTAATGTGCTATGCTAAATTTAACTAAATTGATTATTAACCTTGAGATACCTTTAGTGGTTTAAAGAATTGCCAGAAGCTATGAAATTTGAATTTTATCAAAATACATTCTGGATCGAATTCTTAGAGTTGGTAGTCTGATTACAGCAAACCATTGCGCTGGTTCCAGGTGGTGATGGTGTGATGTTTTCCCATGTGGAGGAAGAAACATTTCTCTATGCTCAAGGTTCTGGGCTGGTTTAATAAGTAAATGAGATAAATAAGCAAAGAGAAAATAATTTTAATTACATATGTATGTATGGGAATCCCCCCACACATGATAGAGTTGGAGACCATACATACAGGAAAGCTTCAAAGCCAGAAAGTTACAGTGGGTATACATGACATTCTGAGCTAAAGATGAGGGAAGGTGCCTTGGGCCTTCGGAAGGGAGGAAGGTCATTGCTGGGTGATAAACAGAACAGATGTTCAGTAATTAGTTTTGCATTGCCCTGTAGATAGGTCACAAAAAGTTATTCCTGTTGATAACTTCTTATGGGCAAGACCCTTCGTTTAAATTTTTTAAGGGAGACGTAAAGTTTTCTCACAAGTCTCCAGGGTCTTCATTGTCTTTAGTTTAAAATAATTCACATGCCTAAGTGACACATTTTGGGGAGGCCTGTTCTGAACCCCTACACCTATGTAACCAAACAATACATGTTATACATGCAGTTGTTGAGCACTTCCTACACGCATGGTGTTGGGGGTGTGTCAGCAGTAATGAGACCCAAATCAGGTATGCACAAAAGCAGAAGTGGCACAGGGAGCTAAAGTCCCAAGAACTACCAGAAGAGAGAGAGAAAAATTTTTATAGGATATCAGAAAATAAAATAGCTGCCACACATTCAGCTATTTATTTACTAGTTCTTTCTGTAAACATTTTTTCTGTGCTTACTTTGTTGCTAACCGCTGTACTAGGTCTGAAGATCTGTAGCCTACGTAAGACATTCTTCTTCTCATGGTCCTGAAAATGAAGCACAATGTCCCGTTGTAGAGAGTTCTCATAAAAATCGGATGAGATCATGGTTTGTAAGTGCTTTGAAAAAGATAAAAAAAAAATCACTCTCCAAATGTTACTGGTGATATTAATATTTATAACAAAGTTGTCACAACCTCAGGATGACAATTAATTTACTGCATCATTTATTATTGGCAACTGGGTGAAGAGGAAGTTTGTATTCCTAAGGAATGTTTCCCATAAATTGACAATCATTAACATTAACCTGTGAAGTTAATTACAGTGTGTGACACGGATGGCTTTTGACTTGATGCAGTTATGTTCTTGACCAGATGAGGTCTTCCTTTTATTAGTTTATGAGTCACAGGGTAAGCATGGGTGTTGTGCTGTGAATGCTAAATCAGAACTGAGGAGCTGGAGTCGCTTCTGGCCTTACAAAAAGCCTGCTTGACCTATTCATTTGTGTTGTTTATTGTGAATGAAGGCACCCTTTATGGCTGCTCGGGGTGCAGCCAACCTCTCAAATACTCGGGCGCTGGCTCTGCTATAACCATCTCCCTTTCACTTCTGATGCTTTGGCTTCTATAGTTCTGAAAGGTGCCGAATCTCCTTTATTAGTTCTTGCTCCTAGTCTCTCTCTCTCATCAAGATGTCACCAGCTCCTGGGGAGGAGGATTGTGTCATCCTTACAAGACCACCAGATCTTTGGTAGTCTGTTCTTGTCCTTTCTACTATCTTCCACCAAGGAGAAGCATGACAGATTGCTGGCTCAGTGTCAGAGTGGCGGCTGGCTGATCATTGCTAATATTCTGATAACAATAGCAATCATAAAGAATATAAAACAATAGTACTGTAGCAGCTGGTATGCATGCTGCTTAGACTCTTATTTAAGAACTTAAAAATTTTATCTGGGGATGCCAGGATAGCTCAACAGGATGAGCACTTGTCTTGCAACTGTGGAGTCTGGGGATTGAACGCCAGCCCAGGCCCGTGCAAACCCATGTGCTAAACTGTGGTGGTGAAGGTTCTCACCATCCATGAGGGAGGCCCCCGGTTCGGTTCTCACCCTGTGCAGCCCCACATCCACCTGTGTGGAATGAAACCATGTCACAACTAATGATGTAAACTATGGAGACTGCTCTGGGCCCTCTCCCCTTCTCTTTCCCTCTCTCTCTCTCTCACCTTCTCTCAGAAACAATAAAATAAATCTTTTAAAAAAATGTCTGTGGAGACTTAGAAAAATTTTAGGTCATGTGGTGCCACTTGGCCACAAGGACTTGACAAGTGGTAATGAGCAGGGTGGTCCCTGGAGGGCAGACAGGAAGATGGGTGCAGCTTCCCTGGAGAGTTACACATACTGCATCAGACCTGCGTGAGTGCGATGCGGTTCTGCTGTGGTATGTTGTGTTAGGGCCCTGAGCTTCGGGTTTTTTTGTTTGTTAATTAGTGTGCATAAACTATTCTGACTATTATATATGAGAGATGTCTGGAAAAAGTCCAGTCATGAAAAATGCCTCCATTTTTCATATTACATGGCTGGATACTTTCCAGACAGCCCATATGTGTGTGTGTGTGTGTGTGTGTGTGTGTGTGTGTGTGTGTGTGTATCACTCATATGACACTTGTATCTCTGCTGTTAATATTTTCTCATAAGCTAAGCACTGAAAACCCCATTGGCCAAGATAACTCTATTAAAAAACAGTTGTCGTTCATTGTGCTTTTATCAAAATAGGTGTGTTTTGAGACATTTTGTGTAAGTAAATTTTAGAAGTTTCAGAAGAAATGCATAAATTCTGAATTCTAAATGAGGATTGTTACATTGGAAAAAGTTAAGCAGCTGGAATGAAAGCATCCACATTTCATTCCTATAAATTCTACATAAGAGTAAATCTACATAAGAAAATCTTGTCTTCCTCTTACACTTCAGAAACAAAGCTGACAAATCCTGAAGAATGACTTACAGGCTCAGTATTTATAATTTACTTAAATTTAATAAGCAGAGGACATCAGGATATTAGTTGGTTATGTTGTGCATTATAAATGCTTATATAACATTGTAGTCCAAGTCAAGTTTTATAATAGGGAAAAGTAAACATGGGTGTGTTAATTTTTATATCCACAGTGTATCAGTCTGGGTTCTTGAGGATGAGCAACAGAAACTATCTTCGTACCTAATTGAATGAAACCATGTCATCATGTGGTCATTAGGGATGGTAAAAAGGATTCCTTCCTTTATCTTTCATAGTGGGAAGCAGGGCACTGTGTCTTACCAATTCTGTATACAGTGGAGTGGGAGAATTACCTAAAAATGGGGGAGGAGATGTCTTCACAACAAAGTTAACTAACCAATAAACAATACAACCTGTCAACAAAAGCCTACACTGATTATCAAACCAGAATACATGTGAGAATCACAGATTCCCTAGCATAGCAAACAGAGGGGCCATTCTGCTTTAGTTGAATATCACTTGTTATGTATATAAATGTAGTATGACAATATGAGATAAATGTTTTTCAAATTTAAGGTTAGCAGTGGTTTTTTTTCTCAAAGTCCTATACAGATTTCCAATACATCAAGTAGACTTGTTCTGGTGAAGCTGGTGGGGCAGGGGGAAGAATTCTGTTTAATGCCCGCTTCCCAGTGGCCGTGAGAGGCCTCATCAGAGCTCTAGGACTCTGGGACCATGGTTCGAAAACTATTCAACAGGATGGTGGTTTTGAAACAGATCTTAGATTTCTGATGCGTTGAGTCTATTAACTCTCCCACTTCTTACCACCTCCACCCCCTTGCACTGGACGAAACTAAAAAAATAAAGAGAAAAAAAGCAAATGTCATAAAACCAACAACAAACAAAAAAAAGCAAAACTTAAATCTGTGTTCTCATTTGTTCAGAATGGCAAAGAACCAAAAAAAGAGAAAAGCTGCAAATAAGATAGCATCTTTTCTCTTGCATGTTAATTGCAATTTGCATTTGTGATCTGTGATATGATGATCGATCAGTCTTAAGTACATTTTAGAGAGAGTGGCAATTGCAGGTGTGGGTGCTGGGCTTGACATCACCCAGCAATGATGTCATTTCTGGCAAACTCCGTTCAGATGTGCTTTGAATAATTTGGTTGTTCTCTTTGCTAAGCTGGCGTGCACTCCGCCACAGGCACACATCGCGATCAAGTTACTGACCCATTTTGGGAACAGCATCCTCTGCAGTCATAGGAAGCTTAAGAGATGTTTTCAGTCTCTTCATCCCTCCTGACTCCAGTTTTCTGGAGCAGGAGTGAAAGTGAGAAGAGAGGGAAGGAGCTGAGAGAAGGAGGAAAATAGATGCTGGTGATGTGAAGGAGGAGAGCGTGGATGCCATGGCAGAATATCAGTCACCTCTGGGGCCATTGCACTCGGGAGCGATGGCTATAAATATGCACTTACTCTTCTTTTTGGCTCAGCATTGCCCTTTCAGCTAAGAGTACAGCTGAAGAGTTCAGCAAGTACTTGGCAAATTTACTGTGAGGTTACCCAGGAAATTCTCTCCTGTACTGACCTTCAACTGCTTCTCAGGTCACAAACTGCTTCCCAGTGCAGAAAATGTGAGTTCTCGGATCAGTGACGGGCCTGGGGACTTCTCGGGATGTATGGATCTTCTGGTCCAACTGAGGACAGCACACACCCAGTTTTTACTTTCCTCCTTTGCTATTCCTGAAGGCTGAGACCAGGACTTGTGTGCAGGTAGTTGAGTTAGGAGATGAACCCAGGAAACACAAGTGAGGGCATGGCAATATGAGACAGAGAAGGAAGAAAACCCAACAAGGGTGTATTGGTAAGTGGTTAACACTGTGAGTTCTCAAGAAATTGTGTGTCTCATTGATGGGAGGCTGGGAAGTTGATCCACGGACTTCTGCCTCCCATTTGGTGCAAGTTGCTTCAAGAGACCCAGGAGCTAAACAGAGGAAGGAAGCTGTCTGCAGGTCAGCAATTGTCTACCATACCCACACTGGGTCAAAGGATACAGGCTGAGGCATTAACAATGACTGCTATAACCTTGCACCTAGAATAGGGCCTAGTATCATCCCTTTAATACTAGGGGATCAAGAAATATTTATGAAATGAAACAGTATAAAATACTTTAAAGTTTAAAATCAGATGGTCAGTCTGAGTGGGCAGAAGTTGCTAAAGAGAAGAAACATGAAGAAAATACTAAAGAGAAAAATAGGAATAGAAAGTAAATTTCTAAAGGTTGAAAAAGATTTGTTCATTCAGAATATATTTATTGATCACCTATTATGTCCCAGTTGTAGAGAATAGAGCAGTGAATAAAAGTTACAAAATTCTATGTCCTTAATGGCAAGGAGATAGATTGTTAGAAAGATAAAGAAGTTAAGTTTATGGTGTGCTTGATGATCCTGAGTGCTAAGAAAAAAAATATGGCAGAGACGAGGAGTTATGGGGTAGGAAACTACTCCAATTTTAAGTAGGCTGGCAAGGTAGGTCTCACAAAGTAGGTGACTGAAGGGGGTGAGGGATCCTTGAAGGTATCTAGGGGGAAGCATTCCAGGCAGAGAAATAGCAGGTACAAGGTTCCCAGGTGGGAACCTGCTTGTGCTGGGAGAAAAAGTAATTTTCCCTTTACCCTTCTGAATTCTTAGCTGAGACCTTGGTAATAAAACATAGGTTTTTTTTTAAAAGATTTATTTTTATTGTTTTTGACAGAGAGAGAGAGAGAGAGAGAGAGAGAGAGAGAGAGAGAGAGAGATACAGAGACAGAGGCAGAGAGAAGGGGGAGGGCCCAGAACAGTCTCCATAGTTGCACATCATTGGTTTTTCCACATAGTTTCATTCCACACAGGTGGGCGGGGCTGCACAGGGCAGGAACTGGGCCCGGGTCTTGCCCCAGTGAGAACTGAACTGGGGGCACTCAGTAAAATGGGTTCTCACGGGCCAGGGCCAGGATTCGATCGTTGGTCCCCGGGGCTGCAAAGTGAGCGCTTTAACCCACTGAGCCATCCCGGCTTCCCAAAACATAGTTTAAGAAGAGAAAAACAAACAGAACCCAGGAAAAATGAGTAACCCAAAGAAATGACTTTAGAATTCAGGCTTAAATATCATCTTAATAGGGAGAGGGGAGTGTAAATGATTTTTAGGAAGATGGCTTGGCTCTTGGAAGAATCGATGAGAGGTATGATCATTTGTGTGTCTGGGTGTGGTGTTGACCTCTATTCTCCTCTCCTGTGATGACACTTCCAGAAGGGAGTTTATGACAATTGAGTTCTGTTTGCAAAATCTGATGTAGGAAGACAGGGGAATTCAGAGAAACCCTCTCTCTTCATTTGCTGTTTTGCAAGTGCCTACAGCTTCAAATCAATATGCCAGAGTGGCATTTTGGGTTCAGCATGTCCTGAACACTTACAGTCATATTTTGGAGGGACATATTCTGCTGCCCTTCACCTAGCAAGTGGGGTGAACAGCAAAGGAGAACCATATGACTGAAGCAGCTGAAGCAGTGAGCCTAGAGAGGGTCAGAGAGGGCCTCTCAGAATTTGTAGGGTGAGCCAGGGTCATATTTATAGAGCCTTGAATGTCTTTTCAAAAGTTTACCTTTCTACTCAGTACAGTGGGAAGCCATTGGAAAGTTTTGAACAAAGATATGATGTGACTAAAGAAAGAAAGGGAGGAAGGAAGGAAGGGAGGAGGGAGGGGGAAGAAGAGAGAGAGAAAGAAAAAAAGAAAGAAAGGAAAAAAAAACTATTAGATTGCACTGAGAAATGGCAAATGGTTATGGGAACATGGTGACATTTGCCAGCATCTTGTGTCTTAGCCTCTCTACAACACTCTCCACAAAGGGGAACATTTAATACAGGGGATTGATTTCTAACTACTTCCTGCCCAGCTGAAAAATCAGAGGGACCTGGGCATGGATCTCTCCTACCAGCTTCTTGAAAGGCTTTTATTTTAAGAAGTGTTTTTCAGATTAAAAGACAAAATAAATATCTTAAACTTTTATTGGGACACAGTAGAATAAAACCAGAGATTTCTCACCCTTGAAGAATCTTAGAAGATCTGTGAAATATACTCTTTGAATTCACCTGCTCTGTGCTTAGAAAACAACAATAATTTGAAATTATGTTGTCATACATATCGATTAGGCATTTTGGTTGTAAGAAGTAGGTGCTAATTTAATGGACACAATGTAGGGTGGCCCACAGAGAAGCAATAATTGAAGACCTGGCTTTGAAAAGAGTTGTGAAGTAGGGAATTCCAGGAGGCCCGGGTAGCAGGAGTGAATTAAGAGGCTCAGAAGTACCTTCATGACTGGGCTCAATTAGCTCCAATTACTTCTGTTTTCTTTCCATCCAACTTTGCAAAACTTCCTTCAAAATTCAAAATCCTTGCAGATGGTCTGTGGCCTCTCCAGGGCCATGTGCAGTGAGCTTAAAGCGAGACATGATGATTGACAGATCTGGAAAGACTGCGCACAGAGAATAAGCCCTTCAGAGGAAACTTGAGTACTTGTATTAGTCAGGGTTCTCCAGAGAAACAGAACCAATAGGATATAGGATATACAGATGTAGATAGCTATTCGAGGAGATTTATTATAGCAATTGGCTCACACAATTCTGAAGGCTGAGAAATCCCGCAATCTGCCACCTGCAAGTGGAAAAACCAGGAAAACTGCTGGTGTAATTCAGTCCAAGTGTGAAGGCCTGAGAATCAGGGGTTGATCGTTTAAGGCCTGGTCTGAGTCTGAAAGCCTGAGGACCAGGAGTGACGATGTCTGAGGGCAGGAGAAGATGCAGGTCCCAGCTAAAGCAGTGGGTGAGCAAACTTACCCTTCCTCTACCTTTTCGGTCTGTGAAAGCCCTTGGATGGATCGGATGAGGCCCACCCACATAGGCGCAGGCCATTTGCTTTACTCAGTTCACCAGTCCAGATGCTAACCTCTTCTGGAAACACCATCACAGACACACTTAGAAATAATGTTTTTTTTTAAAGATTTATTTATTGTTTTTGACAGAGAGAGAGAGATACAAAGACAGAGACAGAGAGAAGGGGGAGGGCCCAGAACAGTCTCCATAGTTGCACATCATCGGTTTTTCCACATAGTTTCATTCCACAGGTGGGCGGGGCTGCACAGGGCAGGAACTGGGCTGGGGTCTTGCTCCAGTGAGAACCGAACTGGGGGAGCTCCCCAGTTCAGCAAATGGGTCAGCATGGCCCTGGCCGGGATTCGATCCTCAGTCCCCCGGGCTGCAAAGTGAGCGCCTAACCCACTGAGTCATCCCGGCTTCCCCAGAAATAATGTTTAACCAGCTGTCTGGGCCTCTCTTAATCTAGTCATAAAATTAACCATCACAGTACTGTCACCAGAGAAATCTGAACTAGATATTAAGCAGGCCCAAACAACAGATGTTTACTCCATTCTATGTCTGTACTCTCCAATACAGTAGCTACTAGCCACATGTAGCTACTTCAATTAAAACTAAAATTAAGTAAAATTAAATTAAAAATCAGTTCCTCACTTGAATTAGTCACATTTCAAGTGTTCAATATACACATGTGACTAGTGGCTGCTGCATTGGACAGCACATATATAGAACATTTCTATTGCCATAGAAAGTTCTTTTCAACAGCATTGTTACATAGTATAGTAGATTGTCAGTTAACTAGCACCCCTGAGATGGGTAGATACCAGATAAATGTAGTAAACTCTGTTAACAGGCACTCATGCCAGATAAATGTAGTATAATTTCTTCAGTTCCCCCCCCCCCCCCCCGGTTGCTTTAGAGTGCCATTTGCTTGAGTTATGGTTAATGGAGAGGTCTACCTTACTAGTAAATCTGCATATATTTTTTAATTTTCCAAGAATGTTATATCAGTTTAATCCATTCTCACTTCCATTACATTATTGAGCTCCTATTTTAGCCTTGTGATGTAGACAGGTTGTGTACTGTTATTTCTATTTTGTAGCTCAGGTAACTGAGGCCAAGATAGGTTGAGCAACTGAAAGTAAATATCCAACCAGTACAAGGTCACAGTGCTAGTATGAGGATGGGGGCCACCTGCCTCCCAGTGCAGGGTCCCTTATATTAATCCTGACTTAGAAGCCCAGATTATGTGCATAATTTGCTGTGAAGTCACTTCTCAAGCTATCAGGAACAACCATTTTGGTTGTCACAATTTGAGTCTACAAATTTCTCCACCAGAGAAATAACCATGCAACTCTAGCAAGTTATCTTTTATGGGTCTTTTAAAGGCTTTTTTTGTTGGAGGGAACTAGCTACCCATGACATAAATATGAAGATGAACTGACTGATAGGAAATACTTTATCTCAGGCTGGAGAAAAATGGGGGCAAAGAGATTCTCAGCCTCCTGTTCTGGAGAGGCATTGATCTTGGAAGTACACTGTCCCAGAGTATGTGTTGAGGCGTGTCACCCTAGAATTTGGGTGTTGTGATTGGTGGAAACAAGTAGCTTCCCAAGGTGGAGTCTGCAGGATTATGAGGCTCAGGCTTTCATCACCACACTGCAGAGCTTTTAAAATGCAATTAGAAGGACATTAGACTTGTTTCTATAAGCCATGCATAAAATCAGGGACAATAATCTTGTCCCTGATTCGTGGAACCTGGGACAAGATTATAAGTGGAATCTCATTTCCCATATGTCTAAATGTTTCCAAGACAGGCCCATGGTTTGAACTACCGCCCCACCCTGGGCCTGGTGATTGGGTCCCTCAGACTTTCTTAGACCCACAAGTGAAAGGAACCTCCCCTTGCAGTAGCCGCTCTGCTGCCCTTGTCAGATATGCTGTGTCTGGGCAGTGGGAGCTGGGCCAGAGGCTATGAGCCTCCATGGGCCCGCAGATACTTCCAAATTCGGGATGGACTGACTCAGTCCGGCTCCTCAGGGAGCCAGGGTGCAGTGCCCCTTTTCTGCATGTCGCTGCTCTGAGTAAGGTCTTCCAGAAAGTTGTAAGCTTTCAAACAACACACGTCTAGGGCTCATGGGAGGGAGGAAACTTAGTTATGTTAGGAACAGACCTTCCCATATACCCATGGTAATTTGGGGTGGCCATACCCTCGCTCCACTTTCTCTGTGCTTCTCTTTCCCTCAACACACAAGCCCTCAGCTCTCAGCCCCACATTGTCCAGCAGCTGGACCTGGGCAGGTCCTTCCCTGCCTTTCTTCTCTCCCACACGCTCTTCAGCTCAGTAAATTACTGAAAGAAAAACATAAGAAAACAAACCAACCCCCAAACAAAGCAAAGCAAACAACAATACGAATGTTTCTGTCTGTATTATGCAGCACCCTCTAAAGCAGAGGGTATGGGGGAGAGACCACTTCAGACCTCTTCATGTCCAAGAGCAGACTCCCTTAAAAACTGTTCCATTACTTTCTAATCATTCTTGGGATACTTTCATTTGTCTACGACTGGTTGTTTTGTAGGAAATCCTATTGAAAGTTTGTTTGAAAGCACACAGCTCTATTGTTGCTAAAATGGTGCAATAGCTTTCACTTAAAGAAGCCACATGAACCCCATTAAGTTCTATTCTGGAAAGGGCACCCCTGATTGTTACCTGTGAGTAGCTCAGCCTAACTGGAGGCCAAGTAGCAAAGAGGAGAGGAATAGCGGCCCCTTTATAGAGAGTCTTGGCGCCTAACCACGGTCTGGCAGATGTCAATCACTGAGGCAGATTTCATCTACTTCACAGTGTGGTCCTGGACGCCATTCAGACATCTGCTTCAAGATAATTTAAAGTCCTGCTGTTCAGACAGGGCTGAGCTTAGAGACCATGGAATCTATCTCTGTATTTTTCAGATGAAGTAAGTGAAACCTGAAGGTCGCCCAGCTAGTTAGTGGCAATTTCAACTCTGTATCAGATGGTCTGTTGCCCAGGGTGTTAGATAGCTCAGATTGCTATAAGAATATACCACCAACCAGGCAGGTTTAAAAAAATACATTTATTTCTCATCATTGTGGAGGCTGGAAATCTGAGATCAAGATGCCAGTGCAATGGCTTCTGGGAAGGACCCTCTTCTTGACTTACAGATAGCCACTTTCTCACTGTTCTCACATGGTGGAGAGGGCTCTGGTCCCTTTCCCTTCTTAGAAGGGTACTAATCCCATCATGAAAGCCCCATTCTCATGAGCTCATCTAAATCTAATTACATCCCAAAGTCCCTATCTCCACATACTATCACATTGGAGGTTACAGCCTAACTATATGATTTTGGGAGGAGGGGGTGCAAACATTCATTCTATATACCAAGTCAGTCTTCATTCTAGTCTACCACATAGCTGATACACCCTCAGCCAAGGTGTTTTGAATATTAACTTCTAACCTTGGATTTTATTATTTTAAAAGCTCCACATTTTTTTTTGAATTATAAATACAATATATACTTATAGTAGACAAAACAGAAAAAAGTCAAAGAATATAAAACTTACCAATAGTCCTCCAACTACTGATGAATAGTTGGTTTATTTTCTTCTCAATGCATGTGTGTGTGTGTATACGTCCATAAATAATGTTTTAAAAACAAAATTTGAATCATAAAATTTTTAAATTCTCCTGTTTTATTTGATTTAAGCAATGAGACTTCCCCCTTCTCTATAAAATATTATTTTACTTCCTCATCTTTTAATATCTTGGGCTATCTGGATCATGTATTATCTGCCTTAGTATCTTATATTATTTGGGAGATATGTATTTGCTTTTAATCTCAGTTTTTAACTTTTAATTTTTCAAATACATTTAGAAACTATATTTTTCTAATGATCAAGTCAAGAAAGACTGTGTCTCCAGTCCTATCTATGGGAGATGAATTTAGTACATCTTTCCCTTCACCATGTCTACCTTCATGACAAAGCCTTGCTTTAGAGTTGTTTTAGATGCTACGTGTGATTATTGTTTTTTAAAAAATGCATATATGGACATAGAAAACTATGAAGCATGTAAACCATGCATTTTGTCACAAAAGATTCAAATTGGCAATTTTTCTATGTTATGCTAATTGTTTCCACAAGGTAGAAATACAGAGGGTTCACTTGGATCCTGGGTCCCAGAATTCTCAATCAGCTTGCAGGGTTCCTGCAGGTTTTCAAGGGAACTGTCCCTATTACTGCTCTAAATCAAGCTTGTCCAACCCATGGCCCGCAGGCTACCTGTGGTCCAGGACAGCTTTGAATGCAGCCCTATACAAATTTGGAAACTTTCTTACAACCTTATGAGATTTTTTTTTGCAAATTTTATTTTATTTTTTTAGCTTATCAGCTATTGTTAGTGTTAGTGTAGTTTATGTGTAGCTCAGGGCAATACTTTTTCCAATGTGGCCCAAGGAAGCCAAAAGGTTGGGCACTCCTGCTCTAAAGCTTTAGGTTTTAAAAACTGTGGAGAATCTTAGCCCCAGACTAGCTAGACAATATGGAGTTCGGGCCCTAGTTTGTCCCCTGTTCTATGGGCATGTCCAGAAAAGTGCTCTCTGGTTCGAATTCCAGGCCCAAACCATGGAAACATGAACCCTTTAGGAAGTACATCACAGAAGGGGCATTTTTCCCTAAAGCCCAGGTTCTTGATCTCGGCTGAGTACCTCAAGCTGCTTTTTTACACTTGATCTTAGCCCAAAAGTCGAGAAGCACTCAGCCTCTATTTTTGTTTTCTGCTGAGCCCTACACTCGAGTTAGCTTGAACAAGATACATGAGTTTAAAACAAGGATTCTGCAACCCTGCACTACATTATATTGTTATATTATGAACCTTTGCAGTATTTTTTACTACAATTGTGAAAACATCCTGAAAGGATGCTGTCCATTGGGTGAATCACTGAGCAAATCAGGTCCTCTGATGGGCTGTAGAGCAGAGCTCCATGCTGGAAGTTAGGAGCACAAATGGTAGCAACTTGTCAAGTTGGTGTCAAGAATTAGGCATTTAGTGGAACTTGTGAGGACATTGCCTTCTGACAGTGTGGTCATGACCTACAGAGGGTTATTTTAAAAAGTGACAGTATTGAAGCATGACCGTGTGGACAGTGCAAAAATGAGATGCTTTCAAAGAGTGTGAGACATTGTTTAGTAGTGGTTGTGTTATAATTACCCTTGGCTTGTTTAGTATTGGTGCTTTTGAATGCCAGAAAATGACAGCATTCAAGAAACGTGCAACATTTCAACAACAACAGCAAAGTTGAGAACTACTGATCTGGAATATTTTTACAGTTATCAGTTAGAGATCACAGCTTAGGACTCCCTGTTGTCTGGAGAAAGGGGTAGGGGAATAAAACAGTCAACCAAAAGAGAAAAAAATATAATTTATGGTTTCAGCTTTGCCAGCGTACCAGTCAATCCTTACCAGTTCTGTTTCCGCAACCTTTAAACTCTATAGAGAGAACTCTCCCATCAACAGGTTAATTGTGACACCAAAAGTTCCATATTTTGGAAGAAGATTGACTTATCTTTGTGTCAATTGCCTTCTCTCTTAGAGTTCATGATGGGGAGCTATACGCACCAGGACTTTTCAGAAGAACTTTTCCTTTTATTGACCACTTTGTATATTTACAACTCCCCGATTTATATTTTCCAACTCTATTAACCCTTGTGCTCTTGAACCACAATCTTCAATTAATTGTGGGCTCTTTTTAAGGACACAGATTTAACTCCCTTGTGAGTGGCAGAGTGAGTGTCCCACATTCATCATGACCTTGCGTTTCCTAACTCCAGATTTTCTTTGTGTTTCTGGATGTCTCCAGACCAGCAAACTTACGTCTCCTTATCACTGGTTTTGCTCTATGTGTGTCTCAGGAGCACGCCTCTGAAGGTCTGATAAGAAGTGATGGATCTTCTGCCATACTCTCCAAAGCCTTGCCTTTCCTAAAGTCCCCAGACCCCAGATCAGTTTATTACTTGGATGCTCTGATGGAGCAGAACACTTCCCTTCTTATTTACGGAAGGGTCTGGCTCTTGTTTCCTGTGGATAACGTGCTGTTCTCTTAGCTCTATCTGAAGAACAAGTTGTTGAGGAAGGGAGGCTCTAGAATACTGGCTGCTCACCAATGCAAGACATTATCAGGGTAAAAACATACCTACTGATACTCAGACCCTGATATGCAGGTCTACCTAGTTCTTCTGTAAGACCAGTTTCCACTGACACCATAAAGAGGTTGCCCCAGGCCCTGCATGGCCTTCATGGTTCTTAGTGGTATAAGACAGGAAAGCCACAGATTATACTTCTCAATTATTTCCATGGGTCAGAGAGCTGGTAAAACGAATTCCTTTTTCTCTCAACTGACATATTTAGAATCTCAACTGAGACTCCCTTGACCCTGGTGGTGAGTCTTCTTGGTATTTTGGCTAGCCTGTAGTAAAATTGATCAAGTCATTCACCCAAGATTTGTGGTCTCTTGATTTGTAGCTATTTACATTGTGCATAAATAGTAGGTAACTATTTGTTTTCCCAGTCTCTTTGCTCACTTAGAAATCTAAGCATAATTCTTTCTCAGAGTTTGGGAAATTAATAGTTTGATATGCTTAATTTCCAATGCTGTTGTGCTACTTCTTTTGTAAATGTTCTTAGGCAACTTGTGAACAGGAAGGTTAGGAACTGTGAGTCACCTGTCCCCTCATTTAACATCTGGTCTCACTGTTTTTAAATTCCTTTACTTCAGGGAACTCTCACAAGTGAATCACTGTTGTTAAATGGGTCTTTGATGGAAAGGCATTTAGACAACCGGGCTTAAAACAATGAAGACATCCTTAGTACATGTGACTTCCTAGAAAATAAAGTAAAACAACCTTTTCTAGCGTCTGATTGTATTTTCCACAGCTAAGGAATCTTTGAAATAAAAATATAACTCATTCTTCCAGGTATTTTGATAACTACTCTATGAGAGCAAGTAATGTGAATGAACAAATAATAACCAGTTGCATTTTAAGCCCTATATTCTCTAAAAACAAGAGATTATTTTCTTCTTAAGTCATGGATCTGAAATTATTTCTATACTAAAGTAAAGATGAGGTTTACAGCATAAGTAATTTCTCATTAAAAGGTAGAAGTCTACTTTTAATTACCCATTGGTGAAGGGAGAGAAGGCCAATGAAACTATCATAACCTAGATCCTATTTTAATCAGAAGTTGCAACTGCCTTTCAGAACTATCTCAAAAGCTGTCTATTTCTTTGAAATAATCTGTCTTTCATTTTCTCTTCTTCTTTTGGAACAGTGAAATAGACCATATGTAAATAGCAGAAAGGACAAACAAGGTAATTAGAAGATAAAAATAAATGTTTCTTTTTCATTCTTTAAAAAGCAGAGTAATTCCTGGCATAGAATAGATGCTCAATAAATGTTTATTAAACTAAATATGTTATCTGAATACAGTGTTCCCTCGCCACTTCGCGCTTCATGTTTTGCGGCTTCAGTGCTTCGCGGG
>PVKE010025850.1:0-22736 GCA_004027555.1 Craseonycteris thonglongyai | reverse complement strand
AAGGAGAGGGAGGGGAGGTGGGAGAGGGCACCAGCATTATGGACACACTCAATGGTTTGGTGTTTACCTGGAGAGGAGGGAGGAGGGGGGAGGGAGAGTTGTGGGAGGAGGGGGGAGTGGGCACCAGATATATGGTGTTGGAGGGGGACCTGATTCTGGGATCTGGGCACATAATGCGACGCATGGGTGATGTGATGTGGAGTTGTACATCGGGAAACTATCTAATTGTTACCAACCAATGTCACCCCTATAAATTTAACAATAAAATATAATAATATTAAAAAATAAAGAAAGAAAGAAAGAAAGAAAGAGGGCTCATTGACTTAAAGAATGGGCAAAAGATAGGAACAAAAATTCCCCATGAAAAGAAAGGTAAATGACTCATAAAAAGAAAAGATACACAAACTCTTAAAACATGCAAACCAGAAGTACAGTAAAATAGAACCTATCAGATTGGAAAAGATCAGTATGTTTGATAATGTACTGAGTTGGTGAGGGTGTAAAGAAAAGGTATTTTGTAGATTGCTGGTGAGAGTAAATGAATGCACCTGCTTTGGAAGACAATTTGTGATATTTCTCTAAATTATAAATGCCCATATCTTAGGACCCTGTAGTTCCACTTCTGGGAGTCGGCTCTAAAGAAACATTCAGGGGAAGCCGAGATGGCTTAGTGGGTTAAGCGCTCACTTTGCAGCCCCGGACCCAGGATTGAATCCTGACCCCGGCCCGTGCAGACCCATGTGCTGAACTAGGGAGTGCCCCCAGTTCAGTTCTCTCTTTGTCTCTGTATCTCTCTTTCTCTCTCTCTCTCTCTGTCAAAAACAATTTAAAAAAAAAAAAGTGCTTTAAAAAATAAAAGAAACATTCATATACATTCATAGTGTTCATTGAACATTGTTGTACTAGTGGAAAATTGAAGACAATAATGTAAATATCCATTAGTAGGATGAATAAATAAATAAATATTTATTTAGTGAGGGCTAACTAAAACTTGGACTGTTGAGACCATTAGTGGGTCAATAAATCAACTTAATGGGTTGTGACACAGTGTGAAACAAAGAATAGAAAATAACAGAGTACATTGCACATAGTAAGTACTTGGTGAGTATTGGGTAAATACTTGGTGAGATTGTTGTTTCAGTTTTGCATATTCACAAGTGTGAACTGGGTCACAGTATAAAATACATTTCTGGGATGCCGGGATGGTTCAGCGGGATGAGCGCTTGCTTGTCTTGCAGACCCTGGGTCTGAGGATCGAGTTCCAGTCCCGCCCCGTGTGGACCCATGTGCTGAACTGGGGTGAGCTTCCCATGCGGGAGGCCCCAGCCCAGATCCTTCCCTGCACGGCCCCTGCCCACCTGTGTGGAATGAAACCATGTCAAAAACTAATGACGTCCAACTACGGAGACTGCTCAGGGCCCTCCCCCTTCTCTCTCTGTCTCTCTTTTTCTCTGTCAAAACAATAGAGCAAATCTTAAATAAACAAACAAGCAAACAAATAAATAAATAAAATATTTCTTACTGCAGGACTCAGTCAAAAAAACTTGGTACAACACTGCAAGAGTAGTTAAAAGGAATATATTAGATTGATATCTTGTGGTAAGACTAGTTCTCAAAAATGTAATGTTGAGTGATGAAAGCAGATCGCAGAATGTTAGGCACAATGGGATGCCATTTTTCAAAAGGAAAATGGTATCTATTACATTTTTGGTGGAGTCATGTATGCATATAAAACAGGCCTATGAGATGCCCACCAGGCTCAGAGCAGAGGTGCCCTTTGGGGACTAGAGTGGTATTTAGGCCTCAGCTTTAAATTGCACGAGTGTGTAAAAAAGGGAAGTATGAGTGTTTTACTTACATATTAAAGTGATTAAAAGATGTTTGCACATTACAGAAAGACTTTCTAAGGAATTCATTAAGCCCAAGTGCTTTTCCCTTGTTTTTATGTTTTTGTTTTTTAGTTTTTTGTTTTTCCTTTTTCTAATTTATCTTGTTACTGATCGGTTCAAGTGTATTTTCTTTTGCTTTAACTTGGGGATCTTATAAATTTGTAAGTATCACCTTCACTTTGTTTTTTAATTATTAGTTTAAGGTGACACTTAAAAATTCCTTAAACAGTGAATCAGTGGCTCATTTATTGGGGCTTTTTGTTTCTTTTCTAACTTTTCCAGTTAATTCTTTTGAAATGAATTGGGCCCATGGCTTAGTACTTTCGCTATGTTTTCTAAAAACCAGCTTTTGGCTTTTGTTCTCTTGCGGACGTTTGCTCGCATTCTTGTTTGTGAATTCTATTTTCACTTTGACCTTTTTCTTTTCTCCTTCATTTTTTAGTTTGTGAACTTCTGTCCACAAAACTCCAGGAATGCTTCTTTAACTTTAAGGTGCACACGAATTGCCTGGGGTCTGGAGCCCTTGTTAGGGGCAGATTCTAATCCAGCAGGCCAGGAGTGAGGCCCCAGACTCTGTATTTCTAACCAGCTCCAGGCGGGTCCGACCCCGGGGGGCCAGACAGTAAAGGAAATGGCACTTGCTCTCCCTTTGACTATGGGGCACTAAGTCTTCAAGTGTCCAATATCCAGCAAACTCCTCAACTATATAAAGATGATACTTTTACTATTGCAATAAACTGTGTACTGCTCTCCTTTGAAGTCATGAAGTTGGGATGTGTTGACCCACCCAGTCCCTTTCTCTGGCTTCCTTAGTGGCCATACAGTTCTCAGGTGGTCTGAGAGGTTAGAAAAGGGTTGGCTACAGAATGTCTACAGGCATATCAAGTTAGCGGGGCTGAGTGCCTGGGCTCAGCACTGCTGTCTAGCCCCCACGGATTGAGCTGGCATTAGGGTCAGCTATTATGAACCTTTTTATCACTGCAGCCCTTTGGGAATGTGATGGAAACTATGGACTTCCTCTCCAGAAATGTGCCTACCCCCATTCATGCACACCCAAAAACCCCAATTTTGTTTTCCCTTGTATGGGTTCCAAGTATCCTGAAGCCTATGTATGGATCATAGGATCCTGATTTGAAGGGTACTGATCAGGTGAAGACTCCCAAGACGAAGAACAGAATCCATAGGACCTGCAGAGGCCATCTGGTCCAGCCCTGTCTACTTTACAGAAAAGGAAACCAAAGGTCAAGGTTTCCAGCCGTTTATTCAAAGCCAGATTCTCCATGTTCCACAAACTCCCATTGTAAGTGTAGGTGGCGGTGCTTGTGGCA
This sequence comes from Craseonycteris thonglongyai, assembly GCA_004027555.1. Taxonomy (NCBI): domain Eukaryota; kingdom Metazoa; phylum Chordata; class Mammalia; order Chiroptera; family Craseonycteridae; genus Craseonycteris; species Craseonycteris thonglongyai. The sequence goes on along the minus strand of PVKE010025850.1, from coordinate 19,519 downwards.
GTGGGGGTCCTGCTTGGCTAGACAGACACTGGATCTTGTGGTCTGGAGCTGAGAGGCGTAACCATTCAGACCCAGCCTGCATCATCCCAGGTGAGGCCAGCGCCACCGGTTACTTCCTACAGCTCAGCTTTGCCTTCACCTCCTACAGTTATGTCTCATCTGAGGAAGCGGAGACTCAGATCCCTTCCGGCCAGGATTCTGGGTTCAGACACTGTTCTGGATTTGACATGGCAGGGCCTCCTGCCTTGTTCCTGTGTCTTGTTTCCTCTTCTAAGTCTCAGTTCTCCTAAGAGGCTTTTATGTTGGTTCCTGTTCTGCTAATCCTGATAGCTGGGTCCTGTGTGAGGATCAAGACCTGACAGCTAGCCCTTTGCTAGAGACAGCGAGGTGTGGTGGGAAGACAGGAGTCTGAATTCCAGCTCATCCACTTACAGACCATGTGACTGTGGGTAAATAATATCACCTGACTGGCCTCATCCAGCCAGCTGAGTAACCTTGGTAACCTTCCATAGATGTCCTGATGCCTTTAATACAGATGAGGGTCCCCTGAGCTGGCTCTCCCCACCCCAGGGTTTTGCCCTTTTTTTTTTTTAAGATTTATTTTATTGTTTTGACAGAGATAGAGAGACAGGGAGAAACGGGAGGGCCCAGAGCAGTCTCCATAGTTGTACATCATCAGTTTTCAACATAGTTTCCTTCCACACAGGTGGACGCAAGGCGGGCACCGGCCGGGAGCCTCCCTCATGGGAAGCACACCCCAGTTCAGCATATGGGTCTGCACGGGCTGGGGCCAGGATTCGATCCTTGGACCCCAGGGCTGCAACATGAGCGCTCAACCCGCTGAGCCATCCTGGCTTCCTGGGTTTTGCCCATCTGTTGGGGCTGTTTGTTACTTATCTTATGCTGTCTCTTCCCCTGATGTCACAGCGAGCCCACCCTCTAGCTGGAGATCTCTAGTATCTCCTTGGACAGGAGGTCCAACAGTGACACCTCCTCTGTGTGCATGGAATCAGAACAGCTTGTTTGTGCCCCGCTGACCCCAAGGAGGATTTTTACGGATCAATTTTACTTAAAAACACAGCTGTGAAAGCCATCAGTGAAAGAAATGAATAAGTGAATGACCTAACTCTTTCGGGAGTTATTTATTAAGTATCTCCCACCCATCACAGTGCCCAGCTTCTGTCCACAGGGCAGTAATAGGGTCAGGGGCTAGGGGATAGACACAAGTGCACTTGATTGCATTTTAGTCCCTGAAAAAAATGTGATAATGGAAGGAGGGAGGAGTGTGGGATCCCAGAGAAAGGAGCTGAGAACTCTACCTCAGGAAAGAGAGAGTTAGGAAGGCTTCTTGGAATAGGTGATATTTGAACTGGTTCATGGAGATTGTTATATTTTTTTTCTGCTAATTTATCCAGATGAATTTTATAGTCACTTAGGCTCTTGAAAAATTACCAAACAGGACTGGTTCAATACAAAGATACTAATCTTAATATTAGAAATAAATCCTAAAAATCAGAACATTCAATATTTAGCATAGTGCCTAGAATATAATTAGGGCTCAACAAATATTTGATGAATGAATGAAGTTGGTCTCAGTGGATGTAGAAAAATACTGGAAATAATTATATAATCATTATAAAGCACCATAAAACTAAAAATAGGTATGTGTGTGTGGGGTGTGTGTGGGGGCAGGGGGGTGGATTTGCCCCTTAGTATGATGAAGAGCCTGCTTGTGTATAATCGTGTACCCAGCCTTCCCTGGGGGCTGCAGATACTGAGTGGAGAAATACTAGAAGTGTGCCCCCAAAACAGGAACTAAACCCAAATGTCCCTTATCAGACTCTTATTTAACATAGTTTAACAGACGCTTGTCAGAACAATATAGGAACAAAAAGAAACTAGAGGGATTGGTATAGGGAAGGAAGAGATAAAAATATAACTGTTTGCAAATGACACGATTTCAATTCAAAGAAAATTACAAAATCCTACATGGCCGCTTCTGATCAAAAGTTAGAGCACGGAAAGGCCAATATCCCAAGGGTTTTGCTTAGATCCCATGTCCTGGTGGTTAAAATTCTAATGAAACACTTTATAAACCATGAAAAACAATAATCATAATCAGGAAAAATTGGTGGGCCAGCAAGTAAAGTAAATGGTTCTTGGGAAAGACTAGACAATAATGTGGAGAACATGAACTCAGATCTATGTCTTATCATATGTTATGAATTCTAGATGTATTACAAACTCAGTTTTAAAAACTCTTTAAAACTCAGAAAGCCGATGGAATATTCATCCTTGCTGATGAAAGCAAATGTGTTTGTGAAAAATCCATAAAAATGCTCACTGACGAAATGGAATGTGTTCAACTATGAAGGAATACAAATAATACCCACGTACCCACTCATCTTATCACAGACTGTGGCCTGGTGGTTGGGGTGGGGCTCTCACTGTGACATGTTTACAGCTGGGGGTGACTCAGTAAAGTAGATTTTAAAAAGTAATAAAAATATTAGAAACTATGCTAAAGGAGAAGGGATAGAAGAGGGAAAGAAACAGTTGTGAGAAACTGGGAGATAAGAACATGTCAGAACTGTTCTTTAAGGCAAATGTTCTGACTGTATTAAAATAATGAGGCATAGGAACCAGTCATTTCGTAGGAAGCCCAGGGAATACCGTGAGGTGTGTAAGCATTCAGCTTGCTAAACATAAGAGATAGAGAAGTTAAAGGAGCTCGGAGGTAGTACTTCAGTTGGCCTATGTTAGTGACAGATACACCAATGTATGAAGTCCATTGTGGAGGCCCAACGGAAGGAACAGGGTTACTGAAAGAGGGAGCTTTCTCTGGAGAGCAGGTGACTTTGGACTACAGCAGCAGGGACACTGTTCATACCTTTTGACCAGTGTTCTTACTTCTGGGAATAAGTGCCATAGAAATAATCTCCAAGGGGCAGAAAATTAGTTGCCCCAAAATGGGAAAAAATCGGAAATAATCCACATGTAGGTAATTAGGGAATGAATAGTTAAATAAATCCTGTGACAGCAATACTGTGGTATACTTAACTACCTATAGGTAAGTGGACTCTCAGTTAACTGGCACTCCTGGGAATTGGTAGATGCTGGATAAATGTAAAGTAGATTCTCCTTACAATTGTTTTTGGCTGGTTGCTTGAGTTCCAGTTAACGGAGAGTCTACTATATATGGAATAAAGTAAGTGGAGCAAGAAGAACTCGTACCAATGGCAACCAGGTAAAACTCTATGCACGTATACTGATAAGAATCTGGAGACATGCAGGGCTTATTTGATGTGTTTCGATCAGAGTTCTTTCCCCCCCTGTCAAATTGTTAATATGTAATGCAGGCTTTTAAAAGAAGAAAGGAAGGGGGGAAATTCTGATAGTAAAAAGAGTAAGCCTTTTCAGCTTGTTGTGGAGGAGACAGTACTGGCAAAGCGTCCACACAGGCTGGATTTGAGTCACTCCGTTGCCATGTGGTTTGGGGCAAGTCACATATCTTCCCCCACTCCCTTGTCTCCATACCATAAAGAGGTAATGGTGACACCCACAGATTAGACCCCAGAGGTTCTTGGTTTGTTAGCACACACTCTTCATTGATGGCTTTGCAGCGTGCTGGGGAGCCTTGCCTGCTTTCCCTCCTTTTCTCCCCATCTCTGCAGAATGTCTGGCGCTCATGGGCAGGTCCACTTGGAGCGTGGCAGCAGAAAGGGGAGGCAGACAAACATGCCCCAAAAGAAGTGGCCCAGGGGGCCATTGCAGATAACCCTGACCAGGCACTGCAACCCCCAGGAAACATGAAACAAATGCGTACCCTTGCATTCGGAACCCCAACATGGCTCAAGAGGTAGAGATGTGGAGGACTCAGCTCCACCATGCGGTCCAACTGCTTTAGGAGACTCGCTTGTGGACAAGGCAGGAAGGGAAGGGGGCCAGCCACTTCTCTGGTGTACTTGGGACACTTTGGGCCTAACGAATGACTTCTACTGTCAAGCTCCTCTACTTAGGACTTGGGTGACTGTGACCCTCTTAACCTGAGACCCAGTTTCCTCATGGCGAGGAAACTCCATCTCCCTAGTGCAGGGGTGGCGAACCTTTTGGCGATTGAGTGCCAAAGGTTATGAAATAAGAGTATACTCGCTCGACTCGTGTGCCAACCCATCGAGTGAGATAGAGGTATTGATTATTTTTATGTCTATAAGAGCATAAACAATAATTTTTTAAAATGGTATTCAGAGCTCCACATGCCGAAATAATTGCTCCGCGTGCCACTTTGGGCATGCGTGCCATAGGTTCGCCACCCCTGCCCTAGTGTGTTGTGAGAATGACTTAGGATGTGCTTAAATGTTCTCTGCTTTCAGTTACTATTTGCCAAGGTTTTCCCCACATGCATGCCAAAAAAGGCATGATGCTGGACCCCGTAGGGAATACAGGGCTGTCTAAATGATCGTCCCTGTCCCTGGAGAGCTGGTACAACCCAGAGGGGACGATGACCCAAATCCTCACACAGGTAGGTCATGAGAAGACAGCAAGGTCAGGGATGGTGTTTTTTGGGTGAGGAAAATTGGAGCCCTTTAGGGCAAGAGGTGAGTGGCTCGTCAGGAGGCAGAGAGTGGGAATGCCTGAGAGAGAGGTGGTGTTTTGGGGGAGGTCCCAGGTACTGAAAGCACCCGTGTCTATTACCTCATGTGAGCCTTTGAGGTAAGGGCATTGAACTCTGCAGGGACTGGAAGGGATCTGAGCTACTTCCTGCGTCCCGTCTCCTGTGCTCACTCTGTCATCTGCGTCGCCCACTCTGTCCAGATGAGCCTGGGACGTTGGCGAGAGTTCAGCTTCTCTTGCTGAATGAAGAGAGGGCTAGAGGAGATGATGAAGAGGGGCAGGGCCTTTCTGAGGTGGAGAAAAAGGAAAGTGAAGGTCCTGAAGAGCGATTCAGACCGGGCTGGGCAAGACGTCGATCGTGGTCCATTGGTGGACCGGCAAGCTATTTTGAAGTGACCACCTGAATAATAAAAAAAATAGCTAGTGTGGACTGTGACACTTGGAGAAGTAGCCCTGGCCCTGAAATAGTCTGCCCAGGATGGATTAGGGTCTGGGACCTGGAGTGAGTCACCTGGGAGCCAGGTCCAGCTTTATAACTGCCAGCCTTCATGATGGAGACCAAGTTAATTTTTCTGAGCTTCAGTTTCTTCATCTGTGGAAGGGGGATAATCCTCTCACCTCTAATGGCTGTGGGAAGACTAACTCATTAGGAGTTGTGTACGGAAGGTGGTTGGCACTTAGCAAAGTCTTCCATACACCATCGGCCATTGTTATTTTTGTGCTCATGAAGGATTGGTGCCTCTCGGGAATGATGATGTTTCTGTGTCGGATCTGCTGTCTCGTGGGTCAGTAACACTTTTTACTTCACATGGGCAGACGTGAAGGTGGATGCTTCTCTCTCCCTGCCCCTATTTTTCTATTTAAACCAAGCTTGCGCAACCCGCGGCATGTGGGCTGCATGTGGCCCAGAACGGCTTTGAATGCGGCCCAACACTAACTTGTAAACTTTCTTGAAACATTACGAGATTTTCATTTTTCTGATTTTTTTTTTAGCTCATTAGCTATCGTTAGTGTTAGGGTATTTTATATGTGGCCCAAGACAGTTCTTCCAGTGTGGCCCCGGGAAGCCACAAGCTTGGACACTCCTGATGTGTAGCAACTAACTTTTATTGAGCACCTTCTCTATGTCAGGCACTTTGTTCTGTAATTTTACATACATTTTCTTATTTAAATCTTCCCAATAACTGTGTGAGGTGAGGGTAATTGTCTTTGCTTTTCACATAAGGAAATTGAGGTCTAGAGAGTCCCACAGAGGAGATTCAAACTCTGTCCTGATCCCCAAGCAAACATGCGGTGGACACTGTGTGCTGGGCCTAGTGGCGCGGGGCCTGAGTGAGCCAATATCCTGCCCCTTTCTAGTCAGTGAACTTGGACACAGCCGGGTGGTCCTTTATCTGCCCTTCTCCTTCCTAACTGTAAGACTTTGAGTCAAGGTACTTAACCCCTCAGTGCCATGCTCTTCTGTTCATAAAGGGGCGCTCTCTAAGGGCACTGCATTGGTAGGATTATTGTAGAGATTAAAGAAGACGCTGCCCAGAGCTTTGGAACACAGCTGTCTGTCAGGGCGCTGCAACCTGAGGCGCTCTCCAGCCCCAGGGGAAAGGGACCCGTTTTCTGGCGTTAGCCCGATGAATGGGTACATTATATTAGCCTTGACCAAACAGGTAAACCCTTCCGTGCCGCTTTACACCCGCCCAGTTTGTGCTCTCAGGCAAGAGTAGTCTCTGAGAACTGCCCATGTGAACTCCGCTTTTGATGAATCCAAAGAAAGCTCCATGTGAGAGTTTCTAGTAAGAGAAAGCAGCTCTAAGGGGCTAGCTGTGCTGACTTCTCAGGCCTTTGGTTCTGCAGTTGCTTAGCTAGGACAGGAAGGAGGGATTAGCCAAGAGAGCAGTTAGAGGGTAGGACGAGAGGCCGGCGGGGAGGGGTGTCTCGGGGCAGGGAGGATAGGGAAATGAGCTTGGGTGGGGCTCCTGACGGACTAAAGGCCCGTGAATCAGCAGCAGCCTCTGGCTGCACCAGCCGGGCCTGAGGCCAGGTTCTCTGAGAGCCGAGCTGCTCCCAGTGGTCTTGGCTGTGGTGTTCAGGAAGGCTGGATCAGGTTGGGGGTGGAATCAAAGGTGGGGCAGTTCTAGAGGAATGAAAACCCATGATGTGGCCACAGAGAAGTCTGGGCAGGAACGGAGGTAGAACTGTGCTCCAGCCACAGGGGTGAAAAAGGGAGTGGAATGGACACAGTTGGTAACTCCCTGGGTGTGAAGGTGCGCAAGAGAGAGACTAGGGTGGACCCCCCTTTCAGGATGCTGATTCGGTGTTTGGCCCTACCACCAACAGAGGTCGGGGGCACTCAAGAGAAGCAAGATGGAGGGGAAGGATGTGGAGCTGAGCTCACCTGGGGGCATGTTGAGTTTGAGAAAACTGAGAACAACAACAGGTGGAGGCATCTGGTCAGAGGAATGTCTTGGCTGGAGTTGGGTGCCATCTGCAAACAGATTCTGGTATTTGAAGCCATGTGTGTGGGTGAGCCCAGCAAGCAGCGTGTGGGCGGGCAGCAGCAGATGGGAGGTGGAGTCCCTGGAGGGCACTCAGAGGGTGTAAGCTCCAGAGTGATTTCCTACCCTGAATATACCTCCTCCTTCTGCATGTAAAGTCCCTGGAGGGCACTCATAGGGTGTGAGCTCCAGAGTGATTTCCTACCCTGAATATACCTCCTCTTTCACTGTGTAAAGTCTGCCCCACAGCCGGTAGAGTGGGCTCTGGACCCCTTACCCCAGTGGGGAAGGCCTACCTGGAGCAGGCCTTGTATTTGCCTCCTAGGGCTGTGGGAAAAAGTTTAGAAAGCCAGGGTAACTTAAAACAACGGAAATGTAGTCTCAGTTCCAGAAGCCTAGAAGTTCAAAATCAAGCTGTTGGCAAGGCTGGAGGGTGACTCTGCTCCATGCCTCTCCGAGCTTCTGGCTGCTCCCAGCAGTCCTTGGCCTTCCTTGGCCCATAAACGCATCGCTCTAATACGCCTCTGTTGTCACGTGGCCTTCTCTGTGTGTATGTCTGTCTCTGTTTTCTCCTTAGAAGGGCACCGATTTTTGGATTAGGGTGGGCTTAAGATGAGTATGACCTTATCTTAACTAATTACATCTGCCAAGACCCTATTTAAAAAAATAGGATATTTTGAGGTTCCCTATGATCATGAATTTTGGGGGGATGCTGTTCAACCCAGTGTAGGCCTTGCTTCTGCCTGCTGTTTGGCCTTATTCCTTGGGAAGATGTCCAGAATCTACGCCAGCTGAGGTTCAGGTTCTCATGAACTTCTCCCGCTGCATGCACCCCAACCCTGTCCTCCACTAGACGTGAGCTCCTGGAGGTGGGACCAGACCCTGCCAGTGTCTCCTTATTGCAGGGTAACTTGGTGGCCGAGAGCCAGCTCCACAGTGCCATGGAAGAGGATCTGAGACCTGGCTCTCCATGTGACCCTGTGACCCTGCTCTAACCTCCCAGCCTCAGTTTCCCCATCTATAAGTGAACATTTAATACATTAGGTGAGGGAACATGTGCAAAGAAGCTAATGCAAGGCTTCAGAAGTCCGTGGAGGTCGTTGCTATGCTTGTTTATTCGATTTGTTGAACAAGTGACCGCATGAAGAGACTTAACTGGCTGAGAAGCAATACTTCTGTGTTTATGGATGTGACCCTTCCTTAGAAGCCCCCCTTCTTCCTGCCCTTGGTCCCTAAGAAAGAACTGGGTAATTACAGTTTGAGTTTCAGCTAAATGCTGACGAGTGGCGGTGTACAGGGGTCGCAGTTTGAGTCAGGCACACAGCCCTGCACCCAGCGTTTCTCTTTCATGTGGATGGAACAAACTTTGGTTTATTACATTAGCGGTGCAGATGGTGGCTGCAGTAGATGAGTCACCGTTTACTGTAAAGCTTTCAGATGCCCGACAGACACATGCCCGTCGGGAGAGACGGGGCCTTCTGCAATCAGGCAATCTAGCTACGAGAGTCTTGAAAGAGACAAAATAGTTCTTTCGGTCTCGCGTACTAGGAAGGTCGTGGGTGAGGGTCCACGGTCCTTTTAAGCTTCCTCTATCCCAAATTTCCGCCTGAAGTTTTATATTGATCTATAAGACAGTAGTAAGCATGTTTTGAAGTCTGTGCGAATTTGTGTTTGCTTATTTCTGAACTAGAGGCTACGCTTGTATCTGGTTTGGGTTTTTGCGTGAAATATTTTTTAAAAATGCTAAGGGACCTACTCTTGCTTCATGATGATGGGCCACCAAGAGCAGTGCTTCCAATCTTGAGACTTTTTTTCCTTTGAAGAAAGGACTTCTTTGGCTCCTCTCTGCCTCCAGATGATGGTTTTCTTTTTCTTTCAGAGGTGAACCTGTGAAATTCCATGTGGTCTCCAATGGTAGATGGGGCTCGGGCAATTCAGTCTTTGTGGATGAACTCGGTTGTGAAGAGCTGGAAATGAGAAGGCTTCCAGGCCAGCGTGTTCCCTCTTGCAGATGGGGCTGGGTGGGGCAGGGGGTGGGGACTGGTGAGTGGCTGGAGACGTATCCACTGTGTACGTGCCTGGCACCATCCTGCAAACTAGGTTCCCTGCAAGCGGGCTATGTGGCCGGGTCTGGGCTTTCATGGAATTTCAAGTCCGATGAACGGATAAAACATTTTTTTGTGCATGTGTGTGCGCATGTCTGTGCCACGGGGTCCTGGGTGAATTATGGAACCTTTCAGCCTCAGTTTCTTTATGTGGACACTTTGCTCAGTTGAGTCGTGTTAGGGATATTTAAGGCACCTAGTACAGGCCTGGTACATAGCAAGGCTCAAAAAGTGGTGGTTGTAATTATGAGAAGTACCCTGAATCTTTTATTTTGAGAACAGGGATGGTGCAGGGAGCCTTTTGGTGAGAAGAGGGGAGTTAAGTTGTTCCTCCTAGGCAGTTGGTGCTTAACTCCCTGTTTGTTTGTTTTGTTTTGTTTCTTTCAAGATTTATTTTATTGTTTTGAGAGCAGGTGAGAGAGAGAGGGAGAAGTGGGGAGGTGCCCAGCAGTCTCCATAGTTGTACATCATTAGTTGTGACATAGTTTCTTTCTACACAGGTGGATGTGGGGCTGTGTGGGGTGGGAACTGAACAGGGGGCAGGGGTAGGGGGCTCCCTCATGGGAGGCAAGATCCTTTGGTGCTTAGCCATCCTGGTGGTTACTAACTGCACTGCTCTGTTCAGCATATGGGGTTTGCATGGGCTGGGGCCGGAAACTGAACCCTGGATCTCGCGATTGCAAGGCAAGCACTCAATGGTAAGCTATCCCAGCATCCCCTTGGCTTTTTTAAATTTATGGTAATCAAATCCATATCTTAAGTTGGCCTCCATGTTCGTTTAACAAGTGTCTGCCTCTCCCTCCACCTTGAATTTACTCTTGATCCATGTGGTATAAATACCTGCTTCCCTATGGTCTTTCAGGATCGGCCAGAGCATGTTCTTCGGTGTGTTTATAGGACGGCTATGAGCCCCTGCAATTTAGTTCACATCCTTCCCCCATGCACCGGCCAGCCAGGCAGAAGAGGTGCTCGCAAGTGAGGGCTAGGGTCTCCTAGATTGTGTGCCTCGCCTGGAAACAGGAGTCTGTCAAGGACATCTGTGTGGGATTCTGAATGCTGGGGTTCTCTGGGACTTAGCCAAGGTATGGGGCGGGGCAGGTGACTGAGTGTTGCAATCAGGACTTTCGGGACATTCAGAATACTGGTTGTCATAGCTGGATGCTATCTGTGCTGAAGGACTGGGATAAAGGGGCTGTCTGTTGCTTCTGCCTGTTTCCTTATTGTTGGTGTCTCCCAAGTCCCGCCCTTCTCCCATCCCCAGCTTTTGGAGGTAGGTGTTGTTTACCTAGAGCAGAGCACCCTTGTCTCATAGTGACATCGATGCCTCTTCCATCCTGGTGTTTACTGCTCTCCAGAGGGTACAGTCCTTAGTGGGGGGGGGGGCCCTCTGTGTCTTGTTTGCCCCAGAGGACCCGCTCAGTGAGCCAGTGTTGAGAGAGGGAGTGAATGAATGAGGAGGCCAAATGAAAGCCCCCCACAATGAGAAAACATTCAGAGTGAAATTGCTGCCCTCCACCCCCACAGGAAGGGGGTGGGAGTATTATAATGTGTTATTCTTTATTCCTTTTATGTGTGTGTGTATGTTTGGCTGTGTAGTTGTCATTTCAGTTGTACCACACTGAGCCAGAGAGATCCTTTTGCTTGGGTTTCCTTAGTGTAGTAATGATGTGTCTTTAGGGCTAGCTTGGCCAGCCCTTGGCCTGGGATGGCTTTGAATGTATCCCAACACAAATTTGTAAACTTTCTTAAAACATTATGAGGGGAAGCCGGGATGGCTCAATGGATTGAGCACTTGCCTTGCAGCCCCCGGGGTCTAAGGATCATATCCTGGCCCTGGCCCATGCAAGCCCATATGCTGAACTGGGGTGTGCTTCCCATGCGGGAGACCCCGGTTCGTTTCCTGCCCCAGGCATGCTTCCTTCCCAAGTAGGTGGCCCCAGCTTGTGGGGATGTGCCTCCCATGCGGGAGACCCCCGGCCCACTTCCTGCCCTGCCCTGTGCGGCTCTGCACCCACCTGTGGAGTGAAACTATATTGAAAACTGATGAGTACAACTATGGAGACTGCTCTCAGCCCTCCCCCTTCTGTCTGTCCCTCTATCTCTCTGTCAAAAACAATAAAAGAAAAATCTTTTAAAAAAACCACGAAATTTTTTTTAGCTTGTCACCTATTGTTCACATCAGTGTATTTTATAATGTGTGACCCGAGACAATTCTTCTTCCAGTGTCGCCCAGGGAAGCCAAAAGGTTGGACCCCCCCTGCGTTAGGATGTGGCTGGCCAGGGTCAGGAGAACAGTTGGTGACTGGTACTAGGAGTATTTTTTTTGCACAGAAGACATGGGCCCTATGACCTCTATTTCATGATAACTGGATCCAACGGGAGAAAGCAGGCCTGCTCATGTTGGGTGGGCTTGAGAGGTTGAGTGGCCCCTTGTATGGAATAATCAGGATTCTAACACAGTTCTGACTCCAAAGATAGTGTTCCTTGTGCAGCGTCACACTGACTCCTCGAATACTAGAATGCTCTCATACTGGAATTCCAGTCCATCCTAGGTCCTGCGGGACCTGCTTGCAGAACAGAAAGAGTCTGAATACGTGTTGGTCACCAAAAGTGACTGTCTTTATTCACTTCACACTGCAGAGGAGCTGACCTTGAGGGATGGGAATCAGAAATTAGGACAGAAAAGCTGGCCTCTGTTCCCAGAGCCCTCCAGTGATTACCGAACGTGTCTGATCTCAGTGAGCTTTGGATCTCCTTTGTCCTCCTTGCTCCCCTTCCGACCTGTTGTCACTTTCTGGTGACTTCAAATCAGCCGTTGGCCTGGCACCGGCTATAGCAATGTACATTCCTTTTCTAAAGCCTTCAATCTGGAAGAACCCTCTTGTCCCAGTGTTTTTAATATAAAGCTACATCAGGGTTGCACTTGCCAGGTACTCCGGCGCCGAGTTCCCTCAGAAGGCGTGGGTTCTTTCCTGGCCAAGTGTTGGCACTTGAGTAGCAGCAGCTAACCTTCAGCACTGCCTCTTCTGTTCATGCAAGCGGGTACCTGAGGAAACCCCAGCCTGCAGATGGTATTTGGGAAAGATAAGGCCTCACTATTTAGGGAGCTCTGGGGGTGGCACCTGGTTGCAGTGGGGCCTCTACTTTCTGTTTGATTGTTGTAGGTTCAATATGCTCTCCTCTATAATGGAAACCATAACACTAAGTGATTACTAAAATTTGACTATTGGTTTAATGAGAAACCTGTGAGAGGGACCCACTTCCTCTTGATTTTCGTTTTATTTTAAAAAATGCTGTACAATCTGTTTCATTTCTCGTCCTCTGGACTTTTCTTTTAGAAAAGTCACAAACAACGTGCTATGAAAACCAAAACCATTTAAAAAATACCACTGGACCCTGGGGAGTACACAGCACTCTTTCTCCAGGGCACCTTCCCTCCCACCATCTGGTTGTGTCTGTCTGTGTCTAATGGGGTAGGAGGTAGAAGTTGACATGGAGAAACTGAGGCTCATAGAGGGGATGGGAACTGACTCAAGTCCCCACTGGAGTAAGGTTAAAATCAGGCATGTGGGGAAGCCGGGATGGCTCAGTGGGTTAGGCGCTCACTTTGCAGCGCCGGGGACCGAGGATCGAATCCCGGCCCTGGCCCGTGTGGAACCATGTGCTGAACTGGGAGCTCCCCTAGTTCAGTTCTCTCTCTGTCTCTGTATTTCTCTCTCTCTCTCTCCTCTGTCAAAATAAATAAATAAATAAAATATATATTTAAAAAAAAAAAAATCAGGCATGTACTCCTTAGGTTCCAGGGGGTGCTTCAGCGTCTCCCCAGGGGGCTGGTGTTAATGTGGATAGTCTCCCTGTTGGTATACAAAGGCTGTCTGGAAAGTATCCAGCCATGTCATATGAAAAATGGAGGCAGTTATGGACAGCGCTTGCTTGTCCTTTGCCTTTCCTCCTTGTGTTTTCACTGACTTCTTAACAGAAGCTTTCACTCAAGAATTGTTATAATAATACATTGTCTGTGGTGTCAGGACTATCTTGGATGGATTCTTTCCCCACCCATCCATTTATCCAAAGTATTTCATGACCTGCTCTGCACAAGGCAATGTGCAAGTCAGGCCCAGAAGGCTTGAGGGGTGAGAGACAAAAATCCCACTTGTGAAGAATCTTTTCTTTGGAGTTGGGGAACAGAACCACAGCACAACTGCAATATGAAGCCAAACAAAGTAAGTACTATAGTAAGCATACAAGCAAATGGAGTGGTGGAAGGGGGCTTAATGTTTATGGAGAGATGCACTGGAGCTGAGTTTTGTTTTGTTTTTTTATTGTTTTTGACAGAGAGAGAGAGATACAAAGACAGAGAGAGAACTGAACTGGGGGCACTCCCCAGTTCAGCATATGGGTCCGCATGGGCCGGGGCCGGGATTTGATCCTCGGTCCCCAGCACTGCAAAGTGAGCGCTTAACCCACTGAGCCATCCCAGCTTCCCCTGGAGCTGAGTTTTGAAGGATGCATAGAACTTTGGTGCTGGGCAGTCTATGCAAAGGCACTTGGGGAAGTCAGGACCAAGGGCATGCCATGACCACACAGGTGATCCCATCCTGGTTCTAAGGGGTATTTTCCCAAGAATGTTTTGCCAAATGCTTGGACCTGCTTCAGTTGGAGGTGGAAGGTTGGCATTAGCAGAAGACATTTTTTGTTTTAATTACATTGATCAAATCTATATTCATCATCTAATCAAGAGCACATACCTAGCAAGTGCTGGAGCTGGGATTGAACTCAGAACTCGGACTCCAGGGCCCCTGTCTTCCCCTTAGTAGCACTACTACTGCCCGATCACCTCACGTCACTGATGCTAAGCAGTCATCCCCAGACAGTAGGATTCAGCTTGCAAAGTAGCGTTGACATCTGACTGGTAGGAACGCTTGTGAAAATATTTTGCTGTCTAAACTCACATAATTCAGACTTTCTGTGGTTAGTGGAAGGAGTATTCCTGTTGTGCTCATTCTCTCTGGAGGCCCTTCGACGGTGTGCTATTTGACCAGTTTATTGGACAATTATTGCCATACACGAGTATGTTATTTTCTGAACCGGTGTTTTCTGACCTATGACCTGCCCAAACTGGTCAGTCACATTCTATACATGAATGGGTTGTTAATGCTTTTCGAATGGAGACAGGCTTTTGAGCTGCCAGAATTGGCCTGATAACCCTGTTGGGTATGGTGAAGTTTTTGCTGGACAAACTAATGGCGCCCCATGAAATCTAAAGGAGAAACAACGAGAGTGAGTTGGGTGAGGAACAGTGGCAGGGTAGGAGGTGGGACTTAGTGAAAGGAGGTTGGGCATTGGGGATTTAGTTAGTTAGTTCTGAGAGAAGGTGGGGGGTGGAGCAGAGCAGTCCCCATAGTTATACATCCTTAGTTGTGACATGGTTTCATTCCACACAGGTGGAAATGGTGCTGCATGGGAAGGGAACTGAACCGGGGGCCTCCTGCTTGGGAGGTGAGAACCTTTGCTGCTAAGCCATCCTGTCGGTTACCAGTTGCCCTGCAGTTCAGCATACGGGTTTGCACGGACTGAAACCGGGAATTGAACCCCAGACCTCGTGGTTGTGAGGCAAGCACTTCCCCGCTGAGCTCTTCTGGCATCCCAGGCATTGGGAATTTTAGACCCATTTTCCCAAGTGATGTCTTGAGACAGAAGAGATGTGTCAGATAGGTGATCGTCATTCAGGGAGTAGGGTGGGTGTTTTAATTTTAATCAGTATTTATTTGGCAATATGACATAAAACTGCCCTTCTAGAGTATCTCATTGTTGTCTCTGTCTTGTCTTTTTTGACCCCTCTAAGCAGGGGTTTGTATAGTGAGTGTTGTCTGAGGAAGGTACCTTAGGCTGTTGGTTTTGCCACATGAGTGAGGTGCCTTTCTCCTGACAGGTTCCAATCCTGTCCCACAGAGAATTTCTGGTCCCCACTGTCCTCTGTTGATTCCTGCTGTCCTCTGTTGATCCCCTCTGCCACCTTCCTCTCTTTCCTTCCCCGCCCCCCCTGCTTTCTCCATTACAGTACAATTTTAGTTTGCAGGATTTTTCCAAGGCTGCAGATCAGTTAATCTTAGAATCTGCTTCTCCAAGAACATCTTGCCTTTATCTTTATTCTCTATATTGAGGTCTGGGATTCTGCTGCTAAAAAAAAGTTTGAAAAGTATATGCCTAGAGCATTTCTGCAGTGTTCATTGTCTGCAAGGGTGGCCCGAGGGGCTTTGTGAGTGCCATACCTCCTGCTTGCTGCAAGAGAGAGGTGTGTGTGCGTGCGTGCGTGTGTGTGTGTGTGTGTGTGTGTGTTTGCTCTCTTGCTCTTACTTTGCTTCTGGAATTTGGGTCCTTCTAGTTCTTGGGTGGACTCATAATTCTCTTTTCATCCCAGCCTGCTGAAGAAGACAACTTGTGAGTTCATGAATAAGTCCCAAGTTATAAATATTCTCTCCGGTAATACTCATTTCACAAACTAGGAAGCTCCAAGGGGTTGAGTGACTTGCTGGAACTCACCCAGTTTATAAATAAAAGGGCCTCGATTTGAGTCCAGATCTGAAATTTAAAATTCATGATTTTTACTACGGTGTGTCTCAGCCATGCTTTTACCTGCAGTCAAAAATATTTATTATTCTCTCTCATGGCTCCTTGGGAGGTGGGCTGGGTAAATTTAGCACTGTGTAAAGTAGTGTAATATGTGTATCTTACTTTTATTCACTTTGAAAGTACTGCTTTTGGATGGTCAGGCATTCCGGGTTTTGATGACTGATCGAGGTGGGAAGGTTGGGGGCTCAGGCTAAGGGTTCCTAGGTTCAGTGAAAGTCAGGGTGACCGGAGAGGCCGGGGGTGGGGGGTGGGGTGGAGGGGTGGCAGCTCCCAGATCCTGAAGCCAGATGGTAAAAGTCACACCTGGGGATCTTCAGAGCCCTGAGCCATTAGTTGCCCTCCTCTCTGTAAATCAGGGGTGTCTAACCTTTTGGCTTGCCTGGGCCACATTGGAAGAAGAATTGTCTCGAGCCACACATATTATAAAATACATTAACACTAACAATAGCTGATGAGCTAAAAAAAAAAAAGGTCACAAAAAACATCTCATAATGTTTTAAGAAAGTTTACAAATTTGTGTTGGGCCGCATTCAAAGCCGTCCTGTGGGCCGCGGGTTGGACACGCTTGCTCTGAATCTTTGTCTGACTCTTTCTGGTCTTCTGGATTCTTAATGAAGTCCTTAGAACATGGCTCAGCAGAGGAGGAACCTGGAGCAACCTGCTTGGAAGGTTCCAGGTGGGAAAGGGGCAGGGCCCGAGGAGGGCTAGAATTGCATGTGTATGGAGTTGAGTGGAATGGAGATATGGATCGATTGTTGTTTGCAAGATTGGGGTCCCAGTTTGGTTCAAGAGTGCACTCAATCCATGGGTCTCAGCGAGCACAAAGTTGTTTGATGGTGTCTCTCGTGTGGAGCTGTGTGGTACGCTCTGTTCAGGCAGTACTTTGAGTTGTGAATATTAGTTTGATTGCCCTTTTCCAGGGTGCCCCATACTTCTGTTTGAAAGAGAGGCTACCGACCCACTACAGGGGCTTAAACACACTGATGAAACTATGGAGAGAAACCTGGAAAAGAAATCCATGGACTAGGTTGCTGGAAGAAAAATCCAGGGAGCCTGTGGGCCCCTAAAGCCTCAGATTCATCCAGAAAACCAAGGAGAGTTTTTTATTAGCTAGTAACTCTCCTTTCTCTGATGACCAGACCCCATTTAAAAAGCCAGATGCCAGGAGATGGGATCAGGGACTGCCAAGTTGAATCTCAGGGGGCAGAATCCTTCTGTTATTGCCTGGACAGGACTAGAGGGTGACCAGTGCCACAGAGCCCTCCTGAAGGCTTGCTCTCTCCCTCTTGTTGCCAAACATTTACAGAAAACCGAGTACTCCAAAGCTGGAGCGTAAGAAGTCCAGCTCCAGGTCTGGCCAGCTCCTTTAACACTGATCACTCACATCTTGGGTTGCTGGTCATTCATTCTCTGGGATGTCAGGCTTTGCCCCGTGGGCTGTGCTCTGTGTGGCAGGGGCCTAGGAACCGTAGAGCTGGACGTTGAGAGGGGCCTTCGCTACCCTTTTTGCCTGCCCACCCCTGACTTTGTAGACAGGTGGCTGCAACCCAGAGAGGGGAAGTTGGCTGCTACAAGGTCCCACAGCTCCAGGCAGGGAGCCAGCTCATAGGACTCGCTCTTTGGAAAGGGGTCTTCTGAGGCATGGCCTTAGACTGCCCTGGGATGCTGGCCCTGTATGCCCTGCCTCATTTTCCTTGGAGCAAGCGCTACCATTCTGGATGGGGACTTCATGACTTCATTTCAGATAATGTAGTTGGATACAGCTTGCCTGGTGGTTGCCTAAATTTAAACGAAGTGGGCTGGGGTGGGTGGTAGTGAAGAAGATTGGCTTGGTGCTTTCATTAAAGCACAATGTGTTGGGGGAAGATTCGATTTTTATTTTTACTTCGCTGAATGAGGAATGAGCACAGAGCTGAGGTCCCCCCAGCCCCTCCCTTTTCTTCTTTTTAAAGCTATTAAGTATCTATATATTCTCAAATCAGGACTGGTGGTGAACTCCACTTTCAGCCTGATTATAAATTGAAGTAGGTTGAATTGTAATAGTTTGCATTTCATGATGGTCAAGTGCAGTTGGTGGGCAACCTACTTACACATCTATAGAGCAGTTCTGGTTAGACTTGGGTTTCATTTCCAGTTCTGGGCACTTGTGGGCTGTGTGACACTGGGCATCATTTCTGACCTTCATTTTCCACCCTTGTAAAATGTTGGTAACAATGCCTACGTTTTAGAATTGCGGACCACTCAAATTCTCATGCGTGAATCCCCTAGCATGCCGCATGGGACACGGAAGTTACTCATGAGTTATTATTGGTTTAGGGTGACCAGATGTCCCGCTTTTGGTGGGACAGTCCTGATTTTTAACAATTTGTCTCACGTCCCGCCACATTTTAAAAAAGTCCCGATTTTTGGAAAGAATGCACGACAAGCTAGGGAACGGCGGGAGACAGACCAAATTTTTAATCAAGAACCCCCTCCCCCCCAGTCAATGGTGTCGCGCTTTACCAATGTTAAAATCTGGTCACCTTATATTGGTTGCCTGTCTTCAGTGCCTTCCAGGCCTTGCCTCCTACCACATTGGGAATGGATCAGGGGATGAGGTTGAGGGAAAGGGGTGAGAGGAGTGATATGGAGGTAGGTGCTGGGGGAGGGGAAAGGTGGTGGTGGTGGTGGTGGTGTGTGTGTGTGTAGGGGAGTTAGAATTTGGGGGAGCCTGGCTTCACCCCTTGGGGAATATGAGGAAAGTACCAGAGACCTTTGCCCCAGAAGAATGTCATCCTGGGCGTTTATCTCACCGATTCTTTCCGGTTAACCTTCTCAGTCTTTGAAAAGCTTTTTAAAATATGGTCAGTTTATTGTTTCTTTGGTTGTAAAAGCAACATGTTAGAGAAACATTGAAGCATGGAGGAAATCAGAAGAAAATAAAAATCCATAATCCCACTCTGGTGGAAGAAAGCAGCGTGAGGACTTTGAAGTCTCTGCCTCCCGTTTTTCGTTTCCTATGCATATATACATCGGATGTGTTTGCCTGCTTGTTAATTTTTATAAAACTGGAATCATACTGTACATATTATTAGGTAACGTGCTTTTAGAACATGACTTTGGGTGGTGGCATTACATTCTGTTATGCCTGCCGATGTTCCATGATTTCTTTTACCAGCCCCACTATTGTTCGTCATTTAAGTTGCTTTCCATTTCTTTTGCTCCTTCACCTCATGCTGCAGTGAATTTGGGAATGCAGATTTCAATAATGGGACCACTGTTTTAGGAAAGCAATTCTCTGGTGAAGAAGGCTGAACCAAATGGTTTCATCAGTCAAGTTTTTTCACCCCTTACATGCTCTCTATGTCTTTGGGCTGTTTTTGAATTCACCTTTGTGGGGAGCACTGTTCCCACATTCTGCTCACCCGTCAACCACTTCTCTAGGAAGTTCTAGTTATCAGAGGCAGTGGGGGCAGTGAGGGTTCATGGCTGCTCCAGAAGATGCTGGTTCAAGCCCTGACAATATCCTCACTAGCTTTTTTTTCTTTTTCAATTTTTTTTTTCAATATTACTATATTTTATTGTTAAATTTAATGGGGTGACATTGGTTGGTAACAATCAGACAGTTTCCCAATGGACAACTCCACATCACATCACCCATGCATCGCATTATGTGCCCAGCTCCCAGAATCAGGT
>PVKE010025849.1:0-13372 GCA_004027555.1 Craseonycteris thonglongyai | reverse complement strand
GGAGCTCCCAGTTCAGCATATGGGTCCGCACGGGCCACGGTCCCCGGCGCTGCAAAGTGAGCGCCTAACCCCCTGAGCCATCCTGGCTTCCCCCAATTGTTTGTTCTAAATTCTCGTTTTACCACATTTCCAACCATAAATAGGAGCATGAAATGAAAGAATAAAATAAATGGAGGATTTTTACACTTATCAACACAAAATATATATTTTTTTCTTTACTGTTATCTGTCCTTTCCTACCTACTCATTTGTTCTAAATAAAAACTTTTTTAAAAAAATTGACTTTTATGAGAAAGCCGGGATGGCTCAGCGGGCGGGTTAAGCGCTCGCTTTAAAGCCCTGAGGACCAAGAATCGAATCCCAGTTCCGGCCCAGGCGGACCCACATGCTGAACTGGGGTGTGCTTCCTAAATGCGGTGAGGCCCCCAGGTCAGTTAAAAAAAAATACAAAAAACAAACAAACAAAAAATTGACTTTTATGCCCTTTATCAATAATATCTAAGTCTGGTGTGAAATGTAATTGGTAGTCAAATATTCCCATGGCAAACTCTACCTTCTGCTCGACTAAGTTTCTTTCAAAGGAATTTTTCCATTTGTTTACAAATGCAAGTGGTATATTTTTGTATATCACTTGCACATTTGCTCATCTCATATGGTATATAAAGAACAAGTCAACAGATTTGGGGCAAAAGGAAGACTGAGATGCAGACAGGAATTGCTACATCACTGCTTCCTACTTCATGATTTAAAAATATAAATATAATTAAAAAGGAGCTAATTCTAACAAAAACTCGAGCCCTGTCATCATCTTACGGGTAGGAGAGAATCATGTTTTTAAGAGGCTATTCTTTGTATAACCACATCTATGAACCTTGGGGCTCTCTTTCATCTTGCTGGGAAGAGCTGATGATGAGCCAGCCACCCAGATGACCACCTTCCACCTTCTAGCTTAGTGTCGCTCACACAAATGGTATTGAATTCAGGTTGGGCTGGAAATGTGGTAACTCAACTTTGGGTCCCAATGCACTTGTTTTCTTGTTTCTTCTTTCACACAAAACAAAACATATCTGTATGGTCCCACTGCTAAGTGCTCAGTTTTAATGTGGGGCACTTTACTGCTATCATAGGAGCAACTGTAGTCAATTAATTGCCATGTTGAATTTAGTCTTTCATCATCCAGCTTTCATTCAAGCAAACATTTATTGATATTTTATTGTCAGGCACTGCTATGGGTGCTCAGGACCCATAATTAGTTGCTTGTGTTAACTTTAAAGGATGCTATATTTTTCCATCCTCCGAAAATAAACTTGATTACACATATTCAAATCCTGCTCATGGTAGCACATAACTGTTTTGCATACTAGGGCAGGCTCATTGCTGTAACAAACAATCCCAGGTGTTCCATGGCTTAACACAATAGAAGTTTATTTCTGTCAAACATCACGGTCCACTGTGGGTCCCTGATTGGTTGGGTTTCCTGATGACCTTTGTGTAGATTTCTTCCATCTCATGGCTCTGCCTTCTTTGGATCCTGCAGTGTTTTCCTTCAGCTATAAACAGGGAGAGAGAGACAATGGAGGGAGCCCTGTGGGAGGGTGTTTATGAGTCAGTCCTGCAGTTGGGCATATGTTATTTCAACCCCCATTACACTGGCCATAATTCCACCGCGGAGAAACCAAACTTCAGAAGAGACTGTGAAATGAAGTTTGGTTGTATGACCCAGAGAAAACAGGAAAAGACTTGGTAAGTAAACAGCTGGTATATGCAACATTTTTTCAGGCAGTGTTTGGTTTCATCTAGCTCTGGCTCCCCAGCTTAGAATCAAATGTGCAGGTTTTATTTCATAGGTAGGTACAAAAGAAATTGAAATGATGAACCTTAGCCAACTGTAGGAGGTAACCACAGAAATGAATAATTTCTCCAGATTATTAGTCTCTTTTGTTCAACACTTGCAAAAAAAAAATTATTCTTCTCTCTGAAGCACGTAAGAATTTCTACCTTCAAAATGCAACAACACAAACTTGATAATTTACCCTTTATCTATATTTCAGGAGTAGATCTTTCTCCTCCTACAATAGTACCCTTCATTTAAAGGGCACTTGATGTAACTCGCTTGTATCATTAAATGAAAAACATGCCTGAATGTCATTAGGCTTGTATTTCATACCAGGAAAACAGGCTCATCACACACTTTCACAAAGCAACGCTGGTCAAGACAAGGTTTAATTAAACAAATGACTAGCACTGGGACCTGATCAAAGCAAACATTTTAATGCACTAATTTTGTGTTGTGCATAAGCAGTGGTTCAGGCTAGCTCACTTCCATGTCCCCATCTAACTCCTACATTCTATTCATTCCAAAGAACAAGTTCATGAACCTTGGTGGTGGGACATCCAAGACAAGCATGAATGTCCCCAATTCCTAGTCCATTTTGATGATCTAAACATAAATGGCTCAGTACATTCCAACCAGTGAGTTATGGCCTGCCCACTTGTTTGATCTTCGAGACTGATGGCTGAAAATCATGTATAGACATCTGGAAAAAAATATATATGTGTCATTATTTCCCACCAATTCAAAAGGTCATGAGTTGAAATTATATTTGAATTGTGTTTGAATAACTGCCTCAGAAAAATAGGTAACTTACTAATTATGTATTTTGGCTCTAAGACTTTGAACATAGAATGAACAGAGAGCAGAGAGGATTTAAATTAAAGTGCCTACATTTGTAACACTTTTTAAAATAATGAATTATCTGATTTTTTACTTTATAATTTTTATCATCCTTAATGTTCTTTTTGTATATGCAAAAGATTTAAATTTTCTTTCAACTTGATTTGTTCTATGCTGTTATATTTAAAATTTTTCAACTAATAAAGAAATTATATAGATTGTTTTCTTTACAACTATTACTATCAGCATAATAGATTGAGTATTCCAAGTAGAACACAGTTGATTTTATTCATTTTTCTTGTGTACCTTGGTTTATTAATTCATCATCCCACTGTTTCAGTTTGGCCTTTGATATTATAATTAGCTATTGATAAAAATATCATGAAAAATTTGTTTCCATGTTTAAAAAATTATTATTTCTAGAAATAAGAAAATATAATTTAATCAATTCATTAAATAGATTTCCCCAAATTATTTAATCCTACATAAGTGAAAGTAATATTTCTATTTTAAGACATTTTAGAAGTTTATTTATTAAATAAAAATTAATATTTCAATACTTTCGATTTTTGACTGCAGTTTTAAAATTATATTGTATTATACTTATTTTTAAATTTATTTTTTAACATAAAATGCAAATGTCCCAAATTAACATTTTTAAGATGTTTATTTTATTGTTTGAGAGAAAGTGAGAGAGACAGAGAGAGAAGGGAGGAGGGCCCAGAGCAGTCTCCATAGTTGTACATCATTAGTTGTGACATAATTGCATCCTCACAGGTGGAAGTGGAGTCATGCGGGCCAGGAACCAAACTGAGAGCCTCCCATATGGGAGAACCTCAGCTGCCATGCCATCCTGGCAGTTACCAGTTGTGCCACAGTTCAACATATGGGTTTGCATGGGCCAGAGCCAGAATTTGATCTCCAGACTTTACAGTTGCAAGGCAAGTGCTCAACCTGCTGAGCCATCCCAGCATCCCCCCAAGTTATTTTTTGAAACAATCATCTGACCACAAAGCCCTGCAACTTCATTAGATCTTTATTCTTCTCATTCCTTTGGTATTAAACTCTACAAATATTTTCCCACCAGAATGTAAAAATATTATTAAAACTGGAGTTTTCCACAAATGCAACAGATCTTTCCCACTCCAAAAAAGTTTTTTTAAACAAGTTTAAGTCACTATTGAAGCAGCCTGAAGATTATATCACATTTGGAACCAAATATCCCCATAATTCTTCCTTTTCTTCAGCTTAATGTCTTTACTTCAAAATATTACCAAGTAATTTACATGGGCATTTTTCCTACTACATCCATTTTACACACAGAATTATGAACATTTTAAACATCTGCAAGTATAAAATATGAAGCAAAGTTCTCATATAAGTTACTACAATAACGGCTATAGCTCATAAAGCCAGTTATAAGGTAACGCTAACACTAGTAAAGGCCCACATAACTCACACAATGGTAGAGCTGCTCCTTTTATAATACCAGTCTCCATGGAAACTGCGAACATTTCCAAAGGAAAGAGAAAAAGTGCCACTTCTAAATAACATTATTAGTAAACACACAGAGAACATGTCAGAGACATGGAAATAATTCTAATCTAGAAAGTGGTCAAATCATAAACATATCATCTCAGGTTAATCTGCCCTTGTTAGGAACCATACTGTTAAGTCCTGAAGAGAAATGTTTAGAATATTATGTATTCTGTAGAGTAGCAAAACAAACTAGTTCACAAAAAGAATAAGCTGACAATTTGAAACACAAAAGTTATGATGGAAATACGACATAAGTTATGTAGTGATGGCACAAATACAAAGTGAAAACATTAAGATTCAGTTAATATGTGAGCTTATTTGCAAAGATCATATCATAAAACTTCATCTGTAGGCCTGAATTCCATATTAAGTAGGACTCTCAAACGGTGAATCTAATTCATCCCTACTGTTACAGTCCTGTTTTTTAGCTTTACATAACAAAATAGATTATCCTGTTTAATGCCAAAGTATGTTGTCTATGGGTAGAGTATTTTAAGAGTATGTCAAGAGTTAAAATAAAAATTTTATAATCTTCCTTTTGCAAATTATTGAAAAATAGTCATTGGCTTGCTTTATTTACATTCCAGAGTATCTAACTGAACTTAATCTTAAATTGGGGGGATCATGTGAAATAATGTACAATTAACAGTTTCCAAAAAGTGAAGTTAAACACAGTTCACCAGTGATGTTTCATGGAAATTATAAGATAAATCCTAAAGAATTATGAGTATTGGGTTTAGAAGAATATCTGTTTATATTTGATGAAAAACTTTATCATTATTTTAGGAGACTTGATAATAGAAAAACATTTGAATGAATTAAACATTCATTTGCTTTATCACAATAAATGCCAACTCACATTTGTTGATGAAAGAAAAGGAGTCACTAAATGTGGGTGAATGGTGAGAAAGGAGTCAATAGGAACAAACCTATAAATACTCTTCTTTCATTTGCTGTCACCTGCTGGTGAAGTTTCTCCTTGATGATAAATACCAAGAAAATGACGAGGTCATGTTAAAGGGACCACACCAAGAATTACTTGTAGCAATTTCAAGCATAAACTCTAACTTAAAAAAAAAATTATTCATGAAAGCAACACTCAAGTTCCTCATTTAAAAATTGAAAATATTTTATTTGGAAGTTTTATACAAATTTAATATCTATCATCTTTTCTTTCACTTAGTTTTATTATAACTATATATTATAAAGAAACATAAACATTTTTACCAAGACCCACATAAGATGTCCCCCAGATTTCTCAAAGTTGTTCCACATCGTTATATTCATTTCCTACACATGAAGGCTGAGAAGCCCTATCACTAGACAGTGTCTACTGTAGAATGCCCCAGAATATGTGTAGTACATTTGAATAAGGTTCTATAAATACCTTCTTCTAAAAAATGGTGGAAAACTTCAAAAATAACTAGAAAGACTATGATGGATTTACATAAGCTCGTTTTAAAAATAAGAGTTCTACCATATTAATAGCAACAAAAAGCTAAACCACAGACTGAAGAACTGAAGTAAGCAAAATGATCAGAAAGGATAGACAAACTCCAAACTGATGCCGCAATTGTAATGATAGGATTCACTGAGGAAATATTAGATATTAAAAGCACAATAATTACTTCACGTAGTAATCTGAGTTATTCCCATTTTAATAATGGTTATATTAAGGAACTTGTTGATTTTTCCTTCTGTTCTTCTCTTGCTATAGTTCCCTACATATGTTTGGTAAGAAGAATCAAAGAGGACATTTTTTTCCCTCGTGTTCTCTAAAGATCTACTTGGTGCCATCCCCTAGAGAATCCAATAGCAAGCACATTCTTAGAAAGCACCGGAGGGTCCCTAACCACTCCAGTACCATCACACTAGACCTCAACACCAAAGTTGAAAATGCACAGGTAAGACAGGGCACCAAGGTGGAACATTACAAGCTACTTTCTTGCAATGTCTGATCACATTCATTACCTGGCTATACAGAATTTTCATTCCAGGAAGTATGAATGTGACATAGTCACAATAATAATGAACAGCAGCAAATATTGTCTTTGGGGGCGAGGAAAGAAAAAGGAGAAAAGGCATCTCCCATATAGCCTGCAATAATATTAAATGCTATCAGTAAGCCTAATAAGCAGGAAGTCTTCAAATATCTTAGACATAAATTAAAATGTATTTGAAAGAAAATCTCTCAAGCAATTTAAGAGTGCTTGAAACATAAAAGATTATAAAATTACTAGTAATAATTATTACTATCGTTATTAAATGTCTATTATACTACTTTTATAATAAGGAGAGTCATAGACACTGTCTCCAGATGTCTAAAAACCTTAATAAATAAATGGAGTTTGTAGAAAACACAACCTTATTGAACTGTCCCGTATAGTCAATTAAAAGGTAAAATAACCTCAGCCAAGATAGCAGCTTCCAAAACATTTAAGTTCTATATTATCTTTGGTTGCTTTCCTTTTATTCTAACCCTGAAAACGTAAATAAATTCAAGGCATTAAAATCAGATACACTGTATCTGGACTAAAATTACAGTATTACTAAGTGTATTAGAAATGTCTAGCATTATGTATGAACTCTAAACTATTAACGTAATTTTGAATTATCATACAATTTTAAGAGCTAAACATTTAGAAAAGTATTGATACCAAATAAACCTTACATTCAAAATCATGAATTCTTACAATACAGTTCTCAGCCTGTCAGTGAAGGATCAAATGCAAAAAAACATATTGCAACCAATGTATTAAAGTTAGTTTAAAAATATTACATGGAGTTAATACATTGCAAACAAATATTCAGTCTATTGAGTTATGAAGTAGTTATTTTAACATCCAGAGCTACAATAAGTAATCATATACAATATAATACAGACATGTAATCATGATAAATACATTATGTTAAACAACTTTAATATTTGCTAGTTAACAAAAAAATCCCTTTTAAGTTATTTTTGGCATGGTGCCGGAGGCTCTCTCAAATAACTGGATTCCAGACATTGCTTCTTTACAAGTCCACAACACGTAGCACTCAGTCTTCAAGAAGATGTACAATTAAAACGTTGGCTTGTTCATGTATTCTTCCAATGTCTGGAAGACAACAATAAATTAGAACAAGTTTGCCTTCAGCCATGCCTTTAGTAGACTGTGAAATCCTTTTCATTCTTCACCTTATTTCTTTGCCATTATTGAAAAGTAATTTTGAAAAGTATACATGGACATAAATCTTTGCATTCTTATCAAAGACGATGTTTCAAAGTTTGAGCATAATTTGTATATACATCCATATGGCTGCAACTAGCTTTCAACTGAGAAGCTAAGCTTGACTATAAAATTAATGCCAAGCTATCACTATTGACTTCAGATAAGTGTGTCTGCTAAATTACCGTGAGGGCTATGCCAGCCACATGTATGAAATAAATCTGAATTCTATTTGCATAATACATGCATTGTTACAAATATTGTACAGAACATCTTTAGTGCAGTTATTGACAAGATATAATGGATAAACAGCTATGATTCTTAAGATTTTCTGCCATCTATTTTGGAAAGGCTTTCCTCCAAAGTATACAAATTATGTTTCTTCATCTTTCTTAGTTACCAAGTTTGCTAAAATGCCAGAAGGCCATAATTTTTTTCCTCATTCTTTTTTTTTTTCATGTTTAAATTGGTTCACAGTGATGGGCAGAGTTTAGTGATGTTGCGTGATGGATGAACTTTCACTTGCATTCTTTCCTATAATATACAGGGTCTGGCAGAAGTAACACCCTTTTTAAAGTAGGATAGTGTGCTTGACTGTAATATTGTTATGTTACAGAATTACATGCTTATGAGTTTGTAATAAAAGATTTGGTCTAAATTACCAGCTCATAAAAAAGGGCATTACTTCTGCCTGACCCTGTATATTTGTGTAACACAGTGGCTTCTGGGTAAAATCAATAAGGAAGAGCAAAAGGGAGTCTTAGGTTATACCCTGGCTCTAAGAGTTCAATCAGTTGATGATGAATGTGTGCTTAAGCCTGAACCCCAAGATATGTGATTCACTTGCAACTGCCAGGAAGACTTCAATCAACATGGGCCAAAGAGACCAAGACCAAGGCCAAGCAAGATTGCTCAGAGAATACTAGGTAGGGTTGGAAGTCAGGTGTTCTAACTGGGTTCACAAGCTCTACTTAGAATTCCAGTGCTCCTCTGCTGAAAATAGTTGTGGCCAATCATTTCCACTTTGCTATCAAGCTCAGACACTTCCTAGATGAGTACTGGCCCAGAGCCCACACCCTCAGGCATAGGCCCTGTATTTTCTCCTACAGATACTGCCTATGCTTTAAGCTAAGCAAAAGGATCTCATCGGCCAGGGGCCCATGTCTGTTTTGTGGCACCTAAAGTTTGTATCATGTAAAGAAGAATACAAAGTTACAAACACAAAACTGATCATAAACTTTATTTAGAATGAGAACAGATAGTAGATTATAAAATTTTAAAAGATGACATATCTCAAAATCTAGAGCAATAGCATGATTTTCAATCACGTGCCTCACATACCTCTCTAATATAATAAATACATTCCTTGTATGGCTCCGTATTCTTTGCAGTTAAGATATCTTAACTTTGAGAATTTAACCAGATAAGCCTGCTGCCTTGGAAGGGGCCTGGGCCAGCAGTAAGGTGACCAGATTTTAACATTGGTAAAGCGGGACACCATTGACTAGCGGGAGGGGATTCTTGATTAAAAATTGGGTCTATCTCCCACTGTTTCCTAGCTTGTTGTGCATTCTTTCCAAAAATTGGGATTTTTTTAAAATGCCGCGGGACGCGGGACAAATTGTTAAAATTTGGGACTGTCCTGCCAAAAGCGGGACGTCTGGTCACCCTAAGCAAACGGCTCTGAAGGAGTCACTTCACTGGCTTCAAATTCCATGAACCAATAATGTATGAGGTTGGTATTTTCTCGAGCTTGCTACTTTCCAAGTTGGGACATACTTGTAAAGCCAGCCCAGCCTTAAAGAGCTCTGGCCTGGCCTTTCACATGTGCTAGTCTACATCCTGGGGCCCCTTCTATCTCCCATCCAGCATGCACTGTTTTTAATGCATCCAGCACCGTTCCTGCTACAACCTTTTACTGCATTGTGGTTTGACTTAGCTGTTAATATGATTTGGGATGGGAGGGTGATACTATTACCTTCAACATAAAGTACTGCCTAAAGTCATCCCCAACCAATTAAATGGCTCATTTCTTTCCATATTATCAGTATCTAGCCCCAGGGCACTCAGAATAAGCTTTCAGCATTTGGAGGTTTAAGATGATATATTTTCTTAGTAAATATGGGGAGACAGTCTTTTATGCTAAGAAACTTTTATTAGGTAGAATTCAGGGAAAGTCCCAGGGGCTACTCTGAGGTTTTCAGTTGGGCTAAAAATGAAAGCAATGGTACTAAAGTCTCCCTTAACCTTTAGCAACTATAAACATGTGCTTAGTTCAAAGGACAGGAAAAAGAAAAAAAAAAAAGCAGTAATTTTTTTTTATGCCAATATGGTCCTTGAGCTTCTTCATTCTAAACTCCTCTGACTGGGTATACAAAGTAATACAGATACACAAAGTCAGTTTTTAAACCAGCTCCCCAAATGTTCATTGACTTAGCTAAAGTTAGAGGCCAAAAGAACACTGATAATGCTGTTTCAATTTGGCAGGTGCTGCTAATTCAATGAGAGAGGTTCAGAGGGCTGTCATGACATTGTCTGCTCATGAGGGGGACACGGGCTAAATGGAGGGTCCACTGAGATTCACCCATCACAACCTTCCACTCAGTCACAAGGGACATGAATTACCAGTTAGCATTTAGCTGTGACAGGGCTGTCTCTTGGAACTGGAAGGGCCAGGTACACTGTAAGCTCTATAAAACTCTTATTCTGTGGGGCTGGGGGGCACAGGGTAGAATTCCGAATAACCCAGATGTGTCTTGACCCCAATTCAAGAAGCTTTAATTACAGAAGTGCCCAAAGACCCTGTTTAAAGTCTGTTTCTGCTATAAGGAAATTCCACAGTAAAGGCCCTGAGGATAGAATTATAAATAACCTGCTGACATATTTTAAGAAAGGTTGTTCTGTGGAATATCCAAACCACTGATTTCTCACATACCTTGTAAGACGTCCCTTCCTGTGGCATTTGAAGGGAGTCAAGTAAACATCAGAAAGTTTAGGTGCATTTTTTGAAGCAAAAACACCTCTAGTAATAAATGAACTAGCCTCCAACAGGCCCACGCAGGGGCTGATGGGAACCCACTCAACTGGATGTCTCTCTGGGCATCCATCCATTCACCTGGGAACTGGTCCGCTAGACTGGCAGGAACAAGTTCAGCTCAAAGGTGTGTAGAAACAGTCGCTGGGAAATCATACCGCATGTTGTTTATGAACTTCATGTCTTATTTCCAAACAGCAGGGAGAATGGCTTTAATGCCCATTTTTTTCAAAGCTACTTGATAATAGTATGGAATCTCCTGACCTGCTGTTATAAAAATAGAAGGGTAGAAAGACCCAAAGATGCTGTGGGAAAAAGTACCTAGAGGTGGCACAGCTGGGTCAGGTCATCTCATTTAGGAGGGCAAAGGTCAGTGGGGTGGCATGCTCTTTGTCATGGTATCCCTGGGAAAACGGAAGGGACAAATGCAGGTACGTTCCCTCATTAGGTTCGATGCAAATCTGGACTGCAGCTAAAAGAAAAGTCGCACTGTATTTCACATGAGTACCACAGAATCAGGGCCCATTTATACCTTGGCAAGCAAGCCACAGTTTTCCCAACTTATGTATGCAAATCAGACTCCTCATACAGCCTCCCCAGGAGGTGTAAGGAATTTTAATTAAAATGATACATGCCACCTTCAATAATAAAGCTCTAATATCCATGGCAAATGAAGTAACAATGTTCCACTATTCTCCTTTCCCAGGGTGGCACAGATATTTAAATGTAAGTCTTTTTATACCTCTCATAAAATTATTCTCGAAAAGAATAGCACCAAGTATTTGATAGCTTCTTGATAGGGAGGTATCCTCACTGTTAAAAGCTAAGACACAAAGTGAAGCACAAAGGCCCTGGAGCCCTATTGCCCGGGTTCAGATCTCTATTTCACACTTACTAGCTGTGTGATAGTGAGCACGTCATTTAACCTCTCTGAGTCTCTTAGTTTACTCATCCTTAAAATGAGGGTAGCAATACTATCTTCCTCTTAAAGTTGCTGTGATAATGTAAAAAGTCAATAGATGCAAGTTGTTTAGAAACTCTACCTGGCACAGAATAAGAACTCAATAAGTGTTGGCATATAAATAATTACCATCATCACCCCCACCCCCACCACCTTAACCACTGTCACCACTGCCACCATCACTGCCATCATCATCATCATCATCATCATCATCATCATCATCATCTCTTCCCACTGCATGAGAAACAGTACTGACCTCCTGTAACATATCAGAATCTTCAATAGCTTTGACAGCGGATTTCTTGGATGTTTCCTGAATTTCTCCACCCATTATAAACTCATCCAATATAAAATAAGCCTTTTCAAAATTAAAGATAATATCCAGTTCACAGACCTGGTAGGGGGGAAAAAAAAGTGTTTTGAGAAACCTGCAGTGGCATCAGGGGACACATATGTCAGTGTCTCAAACTTTTCCAACAGTCACACCCAGGTGGCAAACCAAAGATAAAAATATCCGATGGTACGTTAAGGACAGAAACATAGAACTAGGCAATTCGGGCTTTTCAAGAAGTGGCAAAACCACATTCTGTCAAAGCAGAGCATGTCCTTGGGTGATACTATTTAGTATCAAAACCGGGAATCGGAGACACAGGAGAGGAATGAGGCAGCTCAGTTCCGCTTTCGATCTGCAGAAGAGAAGCAAAGTCTCTACCTTTCAGGCACGAAGGCAATTTGTCATTTCTCCTGACCCCTGGTCCATCAATCTGGGCTCTGAGCTTCAGGACTCTCAAAAGCTCACACTTCAGAACTCAAGTGTGCTAATTTGTCTCAAAATTATGTCACAGGTCAGTGGCTCTCAAACTCCAGAATGTGTCCAGATCACCCAGAAGTCTCGTTCAAATATGCATCGCAGGGCCCCACTCCCAGTGGGTCTGGGGAAGGCCTGAGATCGTGAACTTAAAGCAGGTTCCCAGGTGATGCTAATGATACTGGACATGTCGAAAACCACTGTCACTGTCATAGACCAGCATAAGAGTCTGGCAGATTTAAGTGGAGAAAGTGGCATAATCCAAATGAGGCTCCCTTCCCGTTCTTTCACTGAACAGCCACTCGGGCACACTCCTGGCTTTTTCCTTCCCACAGATCCCTCAACTCGCGGACACTTTCCATGCCCTCTTGAAAGTCTGCTCACTGAATTTGCAGTCTTCCCCCACCTTCACCTCTCAGCAGCACCGGATACTCTTCACTAGCCTCCTCCTGGAAAATCTCTCTCTCACTTTGGCAATCTCATTCGATGCCTGTTCTCTGCCTCCATCTCTGATGATTCTTCCTCAAGCTCCTCGGATGATCTATCTCCCCCACCCCACCCCATTTGCCACCTTATATTTGTTTAAAAAATATTTATAGAGTGCTTGGGGCATACCAATCAGCAAAGCCAACAGCTCTGTTCCATGTCGCCTACATTCTAACAATCTACCTTCTTCCTAAAGGTTGGTGCTTCCCATGAGAATACATAGACGCATATTCTCCTAGACCTGTATTTTCTTTGCACTACATGAACTCTCCTAGACAACTACACTGACTCTCCTCAGCTATGTCTAGCATCCTGGTGGTCTAACAAGCCTAGATGCCTCACCCGGATCTCCTACTGGAGCACTAGCCCAATCGTTTCCCCTGCTAATGAGACATCTCTGACGGGATATTCCGCATCCAAAGTCACCATGTCCCAAAATGGTAATTTAAAAAGTTAATACATGTAAGTATGGAAGCCAAGCACATTCGTTTCCCTTTGGTCTCTATTTTCCTTAGTAGATGCAACTACTATCTAGTGGCTCAATGTAATGCATTCCACAGGTTAACTTATTTTCCTGCTCCTCCCATTTCTTCTCCCTCCTTTGGACTCATCCTTCTCAATTTGGTCACCAATTCCTATTGATTCCATCCTGCAAATAAACC
>PVKE010025848.1:0-22740 GCA_004027555.1 Craseonycteris thonglongyai | reverse complement strand
GTGCATAGTTATTTCTATTTTACTTTTTGACAGATAGAGAGAGAGACAGAGACAGAGACAGTTAGAGAACCAAACTGTGGGAACTCCCCAGTTCAGCACGTGGGTCCTGCCTGGGCCGGAGCCGGGATTCGATCCTCGGTCCTCATGGCCTCAAAGCGAGCGCTCAACCCGCTGAGCCGTCCCGGCTTTCCCCCTGATTTTTTTTTTTTAATGTAAATTAAAATGTTTAAGGGGGAAGTCATGGATTTATAAATCTGTCTAGAATTTTACTTTCTCCAATGTTTTGATTTACATATAAAATGGATCTAAAAAATTTAACTGGGGTATGTTTTTATTTGGTGGTGAGTATAATGTTTATGTTAGATAATCAGATGTATGTCCTTTCCAAAGAATTGTCCTATTTCTTTGCCTTTATGCATTAAATGTCTCAATTATATTTATTTGAATAGTAGAATTCTCACCATCACCATTATGTACAACCCCCCCCGCCCCGCCCCAAAAAAAGTATCATGTGGATTTTAACTGAAGATAATGGCTTTCATCTAAACCCAAAGACAGATTTTATTTCATACCTTTTAGTATTTTTGAAATGAGAATATATTTGTTAAGTGTTTGGCTACTTCATCATTGTGTTGAGTTCTCCATAATTTCCTTAGGGAAATACTACAGAGCATCCAGGTTGAAATGCTATGTGGTAAATTTTGCCATAATAAATGCAATCTGAGCCTTTACTGTTGGTTCGTCTTGGCGAAACATGTTTCTAAATTCATCATGAACCAACCTCATGTATTTTAAATACCTTTTGAATCACACTAAATTTATTTCATGGCTCAAGTATGATCTTCAGTTTCTTCATGTCATTACTATGACTTTCCCCTGGGCCACAGGGTGAGTTCCTTCAGCAAATCCCTGCATTCTTACCGTCTATGAACTCCCCCCTTTATAGTAACCTAGCCCCTTCTAATAACAAGGACTGCACACTCCCCCTAAGCCGTGTCTTAGGAGCTGCGTGAAACCTAGAGCAACTGTGCAAGCTTGGGCTAGTCGTGCCTTCGAAGCTATTATGGACAGGTGTTTAAAGGAGGGAAGCAAGACGAGCCCAAGAATCCTCCACTTCATTTCAAAGAAAAACAACCCAGTCATCCCAGGGATTGCGATCAGCCCACAAAACGTGCAGTGGCACCTGAAGGAAAGGAATGCGTCTTCCTGCACACACTTCACTGAGCTCACTACACCGGCATTGGAAGGAGTCACAGTGTAGATGGGGCTGAAAGAGCCTGGGGAGGCCCTTCTGCTGATGCAAGCTGAGTGTGGTGAGGAAAGGACTCTGCAGACATTTCGGTGCTCTTAAAAATTTAAGGTAGGCACTGAGCAAGAGGTGGGACTTCTGCTGGCTATGGCATGACTGACACTCTCATCTAAATGCTGGATCCAGAAGGAAGGACAGATACGTGGAAGCATGTATCTGCTGCTATTCCCTCAACATACCCTGTACGCCCAGTCACTCAACGTGTATGTAGAAAAATATTTCTCAAAACTCACTCTGGAAGAAAGACAAGGCCCTGGAAAGAGACTGGCCCTTTTTATTTTTCCTGGACTGCAAATTCATGTTTCTTTCCTCGCTGACACTGTTTGAAGGGAGGGGAAAGAAGCATTCTTCATTTGTGTGCATTCATGAGATAAGCAGAAAACCCAGGTGTTCAGGTAAAGTAAACAATCAAATATTTAAATATGAACCAAATCTCTTTGAACATATTGTCGATATTAGAGCTTTGTTGTTTCTTAAAGTGTTACCTTTCCTTGCCCAGAATCTTGAAAGGAAGTTCATGCCACCCGATATCTATGGGTGGAGAACTACACAGAAAGAATAATACTTTCCCGAGGAAAACAAGAACAAGAGAAAGGAAAGCTGACATTGTTTCTCTTCTTTTCCCTATTTATGTTTTGCCTGGGCTATGGTAAAAAGACTGTTTGTCTTGGTTGATTGTGTACATCAGATAGATTGCCGGCTGCTTTCATTTCCCAGATTCTTCTGGGCAGGCAACAAAATGGCCAAAGTCAGACTCCTTTCGTCTGCTATAGCTTTTGATGTGTTTGATTCTAGGAACATTCAGGACCGATCGCTCCTCAAAGTGTACAACAAGGATCCCGCACATGCATTCAATCACATGCCGAAAACTGTGAATGGAGACTTGAGGGTAAGTGTTCTGGTTCTATTTTTAATCTCGTTTGGTGGATCAAACCATCTTTCCTGCTATTCCTGATGGAATGACACCCACGACCAGGTTTTGGGGCTCCTGCCACTCGTCTCATCCGATGACTCAGTCAGATTTCCTGGTTATTTGGGGCAAAGGATTTGAAATCGAGCCTCACACATTCTCATTCATCTCAAAAATGAAGTTTAGTTTTTCCTCACTGCAAGGGGATCCTGAAAAGTCATTACATAGAAGAGCCCTTGGGCCATAGTACTAATAGCAGAGGGTTTCTTGCTATTTTTTCCTCCAATTAAAACAAAACTAGCATACAAGAAACAATGAAAATTAAAGAAAAACAAAAACAAGTATAATTAATTGCATGTAGAAATCTCTTAATATTCTTATATCCTCTATTCCGAGTCCTGCTGCTCTAATTAAATTAGTCACCTTCTAATTAAGGGCTGTTTTTTGTTTCACTTTATTAAATATTATCCAATCTTACCTGAATCGTGTGGAGGGCTGAGTACAAAAACCTGTGTGATTTGGGGAGCTAAAATTTTCTACATTTAGATCATCACAGAAGATGATCCAAACATTCAAAGCACACAGGGATGTTTTTGAAGAAAAAAAGAGCAGGGAAACTGAAAAGGAAGGTTTTTAAAATCGCATGAATGCAGTCCCACTAGAAAGGGATTGCGTTTCTAACAATAGTGCTACATTCCTCTGTGGGGAGAGGGGGAAATGGGAGGAAAGAAAGATTAGCTTTGCCAGTTGTACCTCCCCCAAACCCACCTCACCCCACCCCCCTGCCACACACACACACACACACACACTTAGAAGGTGCTATGCTATTTTATATTATCCTTTCTGAGGATTAGCACTCCTCAGAATGCTGGATGCTGGAGATTAACTAGTAAAAAATAAATGAATAGATTTTATTGCCAAAGAGGACCCAGGCGTTCTCTGTTTTGGATTTGGAGCAGAGTTCCTGGGGTGACAACATCTCCGCTTCCTGACAGCGTGTATTAGTTTTCCGTTGCTGCCATAACAAATTATTACAACACTTAGTGGCTTAAAAAATGACACAGGTTTACTATTTTACAATCCTGGAGGTCAAAAGTTCAGTATGGCTGGACTGAAATCAAAGGGTCATTGGTGAGATGTCACCATTCACTTCTCTTTCTGGAAGCCAGAGAGAATGTTTTCCCTATTTTCCAGCTTCTAGGGGCCACCATGTTCCTTAGCTTGTAGCCCTCTGCCTCCACCTTCCAACCCTGCAAAGTAGCATCTCTCTGGCCCTGACTTCATCTTCACATCTCTGACTCTCCCTCTGCCACTGTTAAAGACACTTGTAAATACGAGGGTGGGCTGAAAAATGTTGCCTCCACCGAAATATTTCTGTGTGTGACATTAAACATATCTGGATATAACCGGTTCTGAAAAAGAAGGTGAGGATTTCTTAAAGAAGACCATTACAGGTGATGCAACATGGGTTCGTCATTATGAGCCCAAGAACAAAAGGCGGTCCACGGAACACTGCCATAAGGGATCACCTTCCTAGCTGAAAAAATTCAAAGCTCAGTTCTTCAGCTGGGAAGGTGATTCTTTTTCAAAAACTTCAAAAAAACTGGAGGAAATCTTTCTGCGGTTAAGAATTCAGCAACAGGGGAAGCTGGGATGGCTCAGCGGGTTAAGTGCTCGCTTTGATGCCCCGAGGACCAAGGATCAAATCCCAGCTCCGGCCCAGGCGGACCCACATGCTGAACTGGGCTGTGCTTCCCGAATGCGGTGAGGCCCCAGTTCAGTTCAAAAAAGAAGTTTTTTAAAGAATTCAACAATAGCACACTGTTTGAAACCAATGTCTGAACACTGTTCCATTTCGATGTGCACTGGGTGAAAAATATAAGCATGCGTGTGCAAGGTCAACAGTGATGGAGGGCGGATACCATGTGACTACCCAGAACAGGTTATGTCCAGATATGTCTAATGTAACAAACAAACAAAATATTACAGTGGAGGCAAAATCTATCATATCATTCTGCCTCCATACATTTGGGCCCAACCAATACTCCAGAATAGTCTTCCTATTTGAAGGTCAGCTGATTAGCAACCTTAATATTCCTTCACCACATAGTCACAGGTTCCAAGATTTAGGATGTAGACATCATCTACAACACAGTGTGTGTGAGCTAGCGCCAAGAGGCCAGAGGGTGCACTAGAAAGCGCTGGAAGGATTTCTGTTTCATTCTGGCCTGGGATATCAGTGATGACAGTGTGGGATCAGAGTCTACGCTTCTTAAGGACAAGGTCTCTTACATACCGAACTGCAGCTTTTTGTGTGTCAGAAATGATGTGTGAGTTGAAGTGAAGGCTGTGTTGCTACTTCAGACAATCCAGGGTTTTCAGGTTTATTTTTAGCCAGTTACAACCCCAGTGTAAACCATCACCACGTGAAGATAGATCGAGGCATGCTCACTGTGAAGTAGACGGACTGCCATAGAACCTTTGCCTTTTATTGCTTCGTTATTCTCTTTCTCATTGAGTCTTCGCTCCTTTGGACATCTTTGTGCAGTCTTCTTGCGTCTGAACCGTTGAACTGGTTTCATGGGGCTCAGGGTTCTGTTTCTGTTACACACATCCCACGCAGAGGTCCCAGAGTTGCCTCTGCACATGTTTATA
This sequence comes from Craseonycteris thonglongyai, assembly GCA_004027555.1. NCBI lineage: Eukaryota > Metazoa > Chordata > Mammalia > Chiroptera > Craseonycteridae > Craseonycteris > Craseonycteris thonglongyai. Next base: position 17,866 of record PVKE010025848.1, on the reverse strand, counting down.
GCTGGGGAGGACACCTGTTTTAACTCTTAAGCAGATGTGGCACCTACATAGACCAGCAGTGAGCAAGGAGAGATTCAAACACTAACCATATGGACAAAGCCCGTTAGAATTCAGAACTTTGCTATGGGTTTTAGCAAAGTTGTTTTGTTTTTACTTTTAGACAAGACCCTAGCAACCCCTTACAGTGGCATGTACAGCGTACTATAGACAGCAGGTTTTTGTGGGAGAAAAGCAACTATTGTCTCTAGACGAGAAGACAACTAAGGTTCACCATCCAACCCACAGACAAGCCTTTAGGTTTCAGTAGAGACGACGTAGGACTGTGAAACTGAACAGTTTGGAAGCCGGCGAGGTGTGATCATACCTGCAATTTGTAACTTGGCCCCATCATGGATTCCGGAAGTTAAAAGACAGAATTCTTTCAACCTCAGCTTTTGGCTCTAGAGGTTGGAATTCTCTCTCCTTCCTGGATGAACAAAACTGCCACGCCATTAAAGGAAAGAAAGCTTTGTTGAGCCCTGTCTGGTGCGCAGCTGCATAATCCCATTGCTTGTGGTGAAGAACCGAAATGGAGAACAGGGCGAGGAGGAACTGCTGGAGACTAAACTGAGCTGCATGGGCGGAGGGCGGGGAGGATGGGGCCCTCCCATCCTCCCGTATGTTTGCAGTGTGCGCATAGCCGTGAAGGAATTTGATGACAACTATTCACGTGCGTCAGGTACGCACCGTGAGCCTGATGTCATTCACATTTCCCCCCAGGGGCAACCTGGGACAGGCCTGCAGCCCACGCATTACCAATCCTGGAAAATATTGGTCAGACTGAGCGGAGACACAAGAGCAAGGCCAGGCCTTTGCAGTGGACTCTGATATTTTCCTTTAATCCCGTGCCTGGGTGGGGAAGGCAGGATGGCTCAGCGGTTAAGCACTTGCTTTGCAGCCTGGAGGATCAAGTCCCAGCCTCGGCCCGTGTGCACCCATATCTGAACTGGGGTGTGCTTCCCATGCAGGAGGCCCCCAGTTCGGTTCTGCCCCACCACCCCCAGTTTGGCCCCTGGCTCCAGGGGGCATGCCCTCCATGCAGGAAGCCCCCAGCCCAGTTCCCGCTCTGTGAGGCCCCCACTCACCTGTGTGGAATGAAACCATTTCCAAAACTATGATGGACAACTATGGAGACTGCTCCGGGCCCTCCCCCTTCTCTCTGTCTCTGTCTCTGTCTCTCTGTCAAAAACAATAAAAGAAATCTTTAATACTGTGCCTGGGAAAGACAAGAACATGTAAGACTGGAGCTACGAGGGGTCCTGAGCAGGGTTATGAGGGTAGCAGTGTTACCCAGGAAGCATGTGAGACCAAAAAGTATTAACGCTGAGGTTGTGGGCATGCATAGGACATAGGCTTGGTGGGAAAGACAGGTGCCTAGTTTTTTTTTTTTCATTGAGCATCTAGCGAGCTGAAGCTTACCTACCTAACGAGACTTGTGGTTCTCTGCTAGAACTGAGCAGACCTATCTCCTGATGTTCTTCCCCGTCGCCTAACTTTTGTTTTGTTACATTAGAAGATAATAGTTTTGATCATTCAATTCCCAAGGGACCAATCTCACCCTGGGGGACAGGCCTTTGGCAAAAACTACATATGTACTCACAGGCTTATACTTCACAAATGTCCAACTCAAGGAGAAGCCATTCCACTCTGTGGCTCTCAAGCCACGTGACTCCCTATTGACCAAACCCAGTGGCTTTTCCCCAGTTCTCAGGCTTTTCTACTTTCTTATGGGCTTCGAGATTACTTCCTGCGATTCTCTGCTCCCATGATTCAGTTCTCTCCCTCTGGTATGCCTTTAATTTTCACTTCTGTGCAGACAGTTTCCAGATTTCGATTTAGAACACACTCCCCAGAATTGTGTCTTAAATGACTTTCTAATACACCCGATCAGTCTCCGCTCTCCCAGACCTCGCCTATTTGAGCTCTGCATTTGACACTGATGAACGGTCTGATTAGGAACCTTATTTCCATTCTCTCTTACTTCTGAATTCCTCACTGACATTCAAACACACCTCGGCCTCCTCTGTTTACTAGTTTTTTCTTTTGTCCCCTACATGGTCTTCAGTATGTTTGGGCAGGCTTCACCAAGGTGTGTATGTGGGTTTTATAATTCGCTTTTTTTTTAATCTGTACCTTTTCACTTGTGATGTGTATCTTACTGCTGATTAAACCGTACATCGATGTGGACAATCCTTTAAACAGCTCTACCATTTCCCAACTGCTCAAGACCCAAGTGTTTAATTTTCACTTGGTTATCTCTCTCCACGTGGCTGGTCTACCTGAGTTTCCAGTGTATCCTGTTGAAGAAAAAAGTCCTAACTTTTTTTTCCCTTTCAGGGGCTTTTCTTCCATGTTTTTTTTATCTTTGTGGGTGATAGAGTGACTGATGGTATGTGTAGGTGTGTGCATGCATGTGTGTGCACATGTGTGTGTATGTGTGTGTGTTTTGAGGGATGGGGAGATGAGAATTTAAAAATTGAGTTATCTGCTAAGCGAAATAAGTCAGACAGAAAAAGTCAACCATCATATAACTTCACTCATATGTGGGATATAAAACTGAAAGCAACGAAGGAACCAGCGAAACAGAAACTCATGAACAGATAATAGTTTTGTGCGGGGGGGTCCAACCTTTTGGCTTCCCTGGGCCACATTGGAAGAAGAATTGGATCACACATAAAGTGCACCAACACTAACAGTAGCTGATGAGCTAAAAAAAAAGGTTGCATTCAAATCTGTCCTGGGCTATGTGTTGGACATGCCTGGTTCAGTGGTTACCAGAGGGTAAGGGGGGGTGAGGAAGGTGGAGGAGGGGGGTGTTAAATATATGGTAATGGAAGGAGAACTGACTCTGGATGGTGAGCACACAATGCAACACATAGATGACGTATTATAGAAATGTGCACTTGAAACATATAAGTTTACTAACCAACGTCACCCCAGCAACAACAACAAAACAGTTGAGTTATCAGTGATTCTTCAGCTGCCTAACTCCTGTTTCCCAGCAGTCACCAGAGCCATTTCACTCTCTTAAGGCCCCATACAGGTCACCCTTCTGCCATTGCCCGCCCACTGCTCTCATCATAGCTCACGTTTTGGAGCACTTACTAACCACTTTTCTGGGTAATTTTATTTCATCTTCCAGACACGACTCAGAGGCAGGTATTGGTATAAGCCTTCATATTTATAGCTTAGCAGACAGTTGCTTAGGTCTGTTAAGAAATTTGTCCCAGGCAGCCGGGCTCCAGAACCTAAGCTCTTAGTAACCCTGCTCTACTGTTGTAGTTACAGCCTTCATTGTTATTCTATGGGTCACTTACGCAACGGCCATTAACCAGTCCTCCCCTCTCTTCTTACTCCACACTAACAGCTACTTCCCAACTTATCTTCCTAAGCCCAGCTTCCCACTGTGCAGAGAATAGCCTCAGCCGATCATCTCCACCCCAGCAGCCCAGCAGAGCCGCCCACGGTCCTTACTCCAAGTCTCTGAAATGCACTGTCCTGCCCCACATATCTGCTTTTCAAAATTCCACCCACCTAACATACTGTGGGACAAGTACCCAATTCTATGGACAAATTGGTGGCGTGAAAAAAGGGTAGGAGGGGACACTATCATGTTTCCAGCTGTCTACCATGCCACAGCGACCAAATGCCACCTGTACACCATGTCTGAATCCTGATTAGAACAAACCAACTATAAAAGACATCTTTGAACTATTTGGACCATTTGAGCATGTGTTAGGAATCAGGTGATACTAAGGGATAACTGGTAATTCTGTTGGGTATTATGATGGCTTGGTAGTTGTGTTTATAAAAATGAGACATACTCAAGTATTTATAGGCTAAATGGCACGATTAATGAGATTTACCTTAAAATATTCCAGCAAAGCAACCCAAAAAAGGACAAAGAGATGAAACAAAATTGAGAAAACATTGAAAAATGTCAACACCGGATGATGGGAGTTTGTTTTATTTTATTTTTTTAAAGATTTATTTTTATTGTTTTTTGACAGACAGACAGAAGGGGGAGGGCCCAGAGCAGTCTCCATAGTTGACAGCATTAGTTACACTCTACAGGTGGGTGCGGGGCTGCGCAGGGCAGGAACTGGGCTGGGAGCCTCCCGCATAGGCCCTGGCAAGAACCGAACTGGGGGCACAGCCCAGTTCAGCATGTGGGTCTGCCCGGGCCAGGGCCGGGATTCGATCCTCAGGCTCCGGGGCTGCAAAGTGAGTGCTTAACCTGCTGAGCCAGCTTCCCCCATTTTATTATTTTTCTACTTTTTTTTTTTAATCATTGACAATTTCCATAATCAAATGTAAAAAAAAGAAGAAGAAACACTTGCTTTTAGAGGCCAAATAAAAGAATGCCTACCCCATAAAGCTTTTCCTAATGCCCTGTCAGAAACAAGCTTCCCGTTTTAGGAGGCATTTTGCACATTCTCTTGGTGTTATCATCATTAAGATGCCTGTTCATCTCATCTACAAGACTGTGAGTTTCACCAAAGGCACAAACATTCTTATGTTCATCTTTGTATCCCTTCAAAAACCAGTTGTAGTGTCTTACCCGTGGCTGAGTGCAAACACTTGTTAAACACAATGCACGGAGTCCAGTCCTGACAGTGTTACCAATGCTGTATTACTCATTTTCTGTCATTAATGAGAACCCACTCTAAAAATATCTCTCTGTTCCCATCACCAGAAATAGCAGTGCTTCTCCTGGTTTACTTTTATTGCATGGACTCTTGTGTTGCTACTCTAAGGCTTAGAATTAAATTTGGGGCCCAACCACAGCAAACACACAGGCATTTTGTGCATTAACTTTGTTCCTGGCCCCTTTCTTTAATTTTCTGTTGTCATCTTCTTTTTGTCACGTATTTCACTTTGACTTTTTTTGGTGGTGGTGGTGGTGGGGCAAAATTGTAATAATTTATGTGAACTCTATTAATATTTTTTGCGGAATCAAGATAGTCATTCTATACCACTGTTTTTCTGGATTTAGGATAACAGAACATTTTGTGCCTACATAGTACGCAATGTGTTGAATACGTTACATATGATTTAAATTAGGCAACAACTCTACACAGTAGGTATGCAGACTCCATTTTGCAGATGACACAACCAGGTCCCTCTGTTTCCCTTGGACAATGTCCTGCTCTGAGAAAATTCTCACAGAATATCTGCATGAAAAAGGAGCTCACTTTAGAACTATCACACATTTTCAGTTACTGCCTTCTCTACTAAGAGCAGTACAATGATTTGTAAGTGGAAACATCTGAGGTTTCTAACACATTCCCTAGTTTCTCCCAGAAGGAGTTCCTGACCAAAATAAGAAACAAGAATGCCCTATCTGTGCTACCAAAATTGGCTGGCAGTATAATTTATAGCAGTGAGTAGCCCTAAAGTTTAAGATGAGAATAACAGATTTGTCAGATTAAAATAAGTGATTGTCAAAAATGAGCACATTCTCATGTCTGCATTTAATTTTCAGGAGTTAAATTCCTCTATGGTAGAAGGTAAGCTAATGTCCTGGTAGAAAATTAAATAAGACAGATTTTACTGTATTTATAACTCAATAGACTTGTAGATTGAATCTACAGTAGATTGAAGTGGTAGTCAGTATTTCAAATAACCTCCAAACTTACAAAATAGGAGTGATGAATTTAGAGTCCTTTATTGTGAAGTTTCATTAATTCATTCACCCAACTATTATGCATTGGATCATTTCTCTGGTTCAATCTCTTATGCAAGATTCTGAAGATAAACAGCTGACCCTTGAATAACACTGGTTTGAACTGTGTGGATCCACTTATATGCAAATCTTTTTTCAACAGCTACACACAATACTGTGAATGTATTTTCTCTTTCTTATGACCTTCTTTTTAATTTTGTTGTTAAGTTTATTGGGTTGACGTATGACCTTCTTAATGACATTTTGTTTTCTCTAGCTTACTTTGTTGTAAGAATACAGTGTATAATACATGTAACATATAAAAAATGTTCTAATAGACTATTTTTATTAGCAATAAGACCTCCAGGCTAACAGTAAGGCTAAGTCGTTCAGTTTGGAGGGAATCAAAAGTTCAACATGGGGAAGCCGGGATGGCTCAGGGGGTTAAGCGCTCACTTTGCAGCGCTGAGGACCGAGAATCGAATCCCGGCCCTGGCCTGTGCGGACCCGTATGCTGAACTGGGGAGTTCCCCAGTTCAGTTCTCTCTCTGTCTCTGTATCTCTCTCTCTGTATCTCTCTCTCTCTCTCTCTCTCTCTCTCTCTGTCAAAAACAATAAATAAATAAAAAGAAAAAAATGTTAAAAAAATAGTTCAACAAGGATTTTTTACTGTGTGTGTGGGGGGGGGGGGGAGGTTAGAGCCACTAACCCTTGCATCATTCAAGGGTCAACTATCATAGTAACAAAGTATGGTTACTATTCTCACACATCTTACAGCCTAGTAGATCAGAAAGTCAATAATCAATACTGATACAGACATCTATAATTTTCACATTAGTTCCAGGCTGTGTGAAATCCTTGCCTTCATTCTGTTATGTGCTTCACTTAACACTATGGAACTCACTTATGCATGCTGTATGTAATTATGCCCCTTTTATGTCATGTCTTTCTGACAGGTAGAAAGATGTTTCTATTGAAATTGGTAAGGAGTTACTCTTGAAATGATTAGCTAGGCAAACACATTTCGATACAGTGATGATCCAGAACAAGGTAGATATTTTCTCCCCCCCTTTGCCCCACTTCCAGTTACACTTTATTTCTAAGAAGCAAGAAAGCATAATATATGCACATCTGATATGCAGCTTCCAAGTGACACACATCTCATCTTTCCTGCTGTGTAGCTGCTTGCTTTTCCTTGCACTTTTTTTTTCCTTTTTGTCATTGAGAGGTTATGACAACATGAGCCATATTGTATTTATAAATATCACGTGTTTCCTTGATATGGCTTGCAGTTTCTGCCAGACGGAGCACATGGAAGAAACATTTCTCGTTAGCTCAGCATTGGTTTTAGTTATGCCGATTTCCGGGACAGGAAAAATGCCTTCCTACTCCGATTTAACTTTCATAGAGTAGAAACAAAACCTCTGAATGTCCATGACATAGTTTTAACAAGGGTGGATACTGCTCCTTTAAACCACATATTTTGACTAAAAGCTTCCTTCTGTAAAAAAAAAACCAAGCCTTGCATTCGGTGACCATAAAGACAGGCAGAACTGCAAGCCTTCCACAGAGGGATAGATTCAAGGTCTCTGCAAGTCTAGAAAGTTTTTCTAGAAGAGAAAGGTTCACAGAAGATGTAAGGTAAGAACTGTGGCTTTGTAACGAAATGTAATGTTCAAAATTCTTTCTGTCATGCTGTGGCACATTTACATTGAATGGAGTCGGGGCTTCTGTATTTAAGTTCATTTCAATGAGGAATTAAAATTCTGTTTGGTTTGTCTTTTTAACTTCATACACACTTCTTTGTTACTGGCGTTAATCTGTTTTTTAAAATCCACTTAAATGATATTGGTCTGCCTCCAGTCTATCAATCTTAGGATCTAGTTTCTGTTTAACCTTGTAATTTAGAAAAGGATTTAAAGTGTCAGTATTGTTTTGTGAGTACAGATCTCACTGATGGATGTGTTTTGTGACAATGTTCAGGGTTTTCTGAAGATGTTAACGCTTGCCTTTAGTTTTAGACAAATCTAGAAAATTTGAAGGTGTGGTATTATACAAATGGGGGTAGGGAGTTTAGTGTGTGTCCTTCAACATTCTAGGGACAATTATTCGTTGTTTTTTGCCTTGTGAAAAACACTTAAAATGTTAAAATAAAAATAGCTTCTTTGTCTTATTTTTAACATGTTTTTTAAAAGAACTATCAATTTAAGCTTTTTCAATAACATTAAAAACTTCTAGTTTTATATAACAGATAGAATTCTACCGAGTTTCATGATTGCCTGAAATAAAGTCTTTGGCAGACATTATATTTACTTGAGATAACTATTCTGTTCTATTCTCTCACTACTTCCGTCATCTATTTCTTTTGAACAGTTTAACAAGAGCAATGTTCTATTCAATCAATCTGTTTCTTTTTAAAGGTACGTGAGTGCTTGGATGTGCTTATGCATAACTCTGTGGATAGCTTTCTCCTGATTGATAGCTGAGCAAATATACTTGAGAAGTTATTATCCAATGTAGTCTAAATAATATATATCATTTTATTTGGTCAGGGGAATAACCCTATGACATAGGTCCTATCAGAACCATCTTAAGCTTGGAAATCTGAGACTGAGAGAGATTAAGTAACAAGATCACACAGTAGTAGGTAGCAAAGCTGGGATTCAAACCCAGGCAGTCTGTCTCTACAGTCCTTGCTTTAAAATCCCGCAGTGCACAGCCTAACCAGGAGCTAGAGTCACATACAAATAATTTACCTGGAAAGTAATAATTATACATTTAAGTGACACTTATTTATTTTTTAGCTCGGAGCATACAAAAGCTAGTATCAGATTATTGCTATTCAGGGACCTGGTTATCACTTACTTGGAATGAAATGAAAACGGTGAACCTCCGATAGTGCGGGGCTAGCAAAGGGCACTGTATGTAGATAAACGAGTCTTTCCTCCTTACTGCTTTCTTCTTCGCTTCATGGGCTGTGGAATAAAAACTGTTTTTATAGGACAGGGCAGGGAGCTTAGGCGTGAGCTTGATTTGGAAGTGAGAAAAGAGGCTTTGCCTGGAGACTGCCTACATGTGTCTGCCTTCCCTTTTAAGCTTCTAAAAGGAGGTGGATGGGAAGAATGTTAAAAGATGTGGAAGGTGCAGAGTTCTGGAGCCGGGGTAGGTAGCTGGCACTGCTGCCGCCCTCCCCCACTCCTGAGACATCCACTCAGCCGCAGACGTCTCCTGGTGGCTTGCGATATGAAGTGATGACTGCCAACAGCATCCACTGGGAAGGCAGCTGCTTAATGATTGAGGCACCTGGCTTCCAACCCTATTTATGCATAAAATCCGGGGCAGTCTGAACGACCAGCACGGTTGAAAGTCGCCTAGAACAGGACCTTCCTCCTCCTGCAGCGGGAACTAGGGTGGGTTTCTGACAGCTCTAGGTCTTACTGGGGCCATCAGGTGAGGGGTACACCTCACCCTCTGTCCTTTGATAGACAAGCCACATTCCTTTCCTCTTCTCTTATAAATAGAGATGTTAGCAGAACTTGCCTTTACTGGGAGCGTATGTTTTCAGGTTGTGTCCCCTGTACCTATGTGTTGTTCTCTTTCTGGGGTTTGGCATGCGTGTCCTCTGTGGGTCCCCGTCGGGGCCTTCCAGACTCTGGGACCTTGTCTCCTATTACATTAGCACAGGCTTCCTGGAATTCAAGATCCTACCCAGGAGAGAGCTCCAGGGGACCTGTCTTCACACATTTTGCAACATTTCTCAAGTAAGCATGTGTTACTTTCATATAAATTTTTTGGGGAAAGGACACATTGATTTTTAAAGAGGAAAAAAACGTTTTTCAGGTACATATCACCTGGTGGTAAGCCACTTTCTCTCTGCCCTGCCTTTTCCCTACGCGGTCGGTGACCCCTTTGCTTGTGTATGAACTGCAGGCACGATGCTCTGTCTTCTCTCGAGGAGCCAGAACTGGCTGCTGTAGATTTGTGACTGAGGAACTCTATTTGACCCATGTCATCAGCCCTCTCAAGAGACAGGCCTGGCTGATGTGGAATCATAGGGTTTTACAGGGCCCAAGAAGGTCTCACGCACCATGTCTTAGAGCCCTTTCAACGCATCAGCTGTGGTGAAGACCAGGAAATAAGGAAGTGTAAAGAATAGGGACCCTCCTTCCAGTCGTTTGTCCATCTCCACTACCTCTTACCCCCCCCCCACCCCTGCTTCTGTTCTCATCCTCTGGGAATCACAAGATTTGTGGTTTTGTTTTTAATTGTTAAATTTATTGGAGTGGCATCAGTTGGTAAAAATTACTTGGGTTCCAGGTGTACAATTCTACATTACATCATCTATATAGTGCATGTGTGCTCACCACCCAGAGTCAGTTCTCTTTCCATCACCATATATTTGATGCCCCTCCCTCCTCCCCCACCCCCCTCCCCTCTTACCCTCAGGTAATCACTAAACTCTTGACTGTGTCTGTGAGTTTTCGTTTCTTTGTTACTTTCAGTTTTATATTCCATCTGTGAGTGAGGTCATAGGGTTCTTGATTTTTTTCAGTTTAACTTATCTCACTTAATATGATGGTTTTAGGATCCACCCATGTTGTTGCAAAGGGCAGTATTTCATCTTTGCTTATTGCTGAATAGTATTCCATTGTGTAGATGTACCACAACTTCTTTATCCAGTCATCTATCAAAGGTCACTTCGGTTGTTTTCATGACTTGGCCCCTGTGAACGGTGCTATGATGAACATTGGGGTACATATATCTTTGCAAATTAAGGTTTTCCAGTTTTTTAGACAGAACAGGGATTACTGGGGGCATCTTTCTCTTTCTTTCTTTTTCCACATATTTTATTAGATTTATTTATGGGTCTTTAACATTTTTTAAAGATTTTTATTAAAATATAGCTAACATACATTATTATGCTAGTTTCAGGGGTACACCACAGTTATTCAGCATTTATATACCTACAGAAGTGACCACCATGATAAGTCCAGCAACCGTCTGACACTGCACAAGTTATCACAGTATTATTATCCCTGTGCTATATATTACGTCCCCGTGACTATTTTGTTTTTTACCTGGAGATTTGAACCTCTTATTCTCCTTTATAAATTTTTCAATTATACCTAACATTCAATAATATTTTATATTCATTTTAAGTGAACTGATCCCCCTGACTAGTCTAGTACCTACCTGGCATTATACATAGTTATTACCATATTATTGAGCACATTCCACACGATTTACTTTGCATCCCCATGTCTATTTCGTAACTACCAATTTGTGTTTCTTAATGCCTTCACCTTTTCCACCCTGCCTTCCAACCCCCTCTCATCTATCACCCTGATAAGTCTAGTCCCCACCTGACACCATGCATAGTTATTACAATATTATGGACTAGATGCCTCATGCTATACCCTACGTCCCAATGACTACTGTGTCACAACCCATTTGTACGTCTTAATCCCTTCCCCCTTTCACTCACTCCCTACCCTCCTCTCATCTGGCAATCATAAAAATGTTCTCTGTGTCTATGAGTTTGTTTCTGTTCATTTGTTTGTCTATTTTGTTCATTAGATTCCACATATACCGGTATGCAAAATCACATTGCATCTGTCTTTCTCTGACCTACTCCACTCAACATAATACCCTCCAGGTCCCATTATGCCACCTCAGAAGGAAAGAACTCACCCCCTTTCATGGCTGAGCAATATTCCATTGTGTATGTACCACCTCTTCTTTATCCATTCATTTATCGGCGGACACCCAGGCTGTGTCCACATCTTGGCCATTGTAAACAATGCTTCATTGAACTTATGGATGCACGCATCCCCTCAAAGAAACATTTTAGGTTTCTTCAGATAAATACTCAGAAATGGGATTACTAGTTTCTTCTTTGTCTCTCTTATAACCTTTATTTTAAAGTCTAGTTTGTCTGGTATAAGTATTGGTACCCTAGCTTTTTTTCTTTCCATTTTCATGAAATATCTTCTTTCCATTCCTTTATTTTCAGTCTCTGTGTGCCTTTCGATCTAAAGTGAGTCTCTTGTAGGCACGTAGGTCTTGTTTTATTATTCATTCAGCCCTCCTATGTCTTTTTTTTTTTATTAAATATGTTGGGGTGACATTGGTTAGTAAAATTACATAGGTTTCAGGTGTATCATTCTACAATATATTGTCTATGTGTTACATTGTGTACTCACCACCCAGAGTTACTTTTCTTTCTATCACCATATATTTTAGTCCCACTCCCTCCTCCTTCACCCCCGTCCCCCTTACCCTCAGGTAACCACTAAACTATTGACTGTCTGTGAGTTTGTTTGGGTTTTTTGTTAGTTTGTTTTGTTTGTTTGTTTTTTCTATTTTGATTATTCATCTCCTATGTCTTTTGATTGGAGCACTTAATTTATTTACAATGAAAGTAATTGTTGATAGATATGTAGTTATTGCTTCCACCCCCCATCCCCCCACCCCCACTCACAACACATATATTTTACCTTTTCTTTCTTCTTCTTCTTAAATAATTCCTTCTAACGTATCTTATAATACTGGTTTGATGGTATTGAACTCCTTTAGTTTTTTCTTGTCTGGGAAGCTCTTTATCATCTGACCTTCGATTCTATTTATTTATTTTTATTTTATTTATTTATTTTTTATTTTTGACAGAGAGAGAGAGAGATTAAGAGACAGAGAGAGAACTGAACTGGGGGAGCTCCCAGTTCAGCATATGGTTCTGCACGGGCCAGAGCCGGGACTCGATCCCTGGTCCCCGGTGCTGCAAAGTGAGCGCTTAACCCACTGAGCCATCTCGGCTTCCCCTGACCTTTGATTCTAAATGATAGCTTTGCTGGGTAGAGTAATCTTGGTTGTAAATCCTTGTGTTTCATCACTTTCAATATTTCATGCCAATCTCTTCTAACCTGCAAAGTTTCTGTTGAGGAATCAGCGATAGTCTTATAGAAGTTTCCTTGTGGGTAACTAACTGCTTTTCTCTTGCTGCTTATAAGAGGCTTTTTTCTTTATCTTTAACCTTTAGCATTTTAGTTATGATATGTCTTGGTGTGGGCCTCTTTGGGTTCATCTTGTTTGGGACTCTCTATGCTTCCTGGGCTTGTATTCTATTTCCTTCATCAGGTAAAAGCAACTTTTCTTTGTCATTCTTTCTTTCTTCCTTTTTTTAAGATTTATTTTGTTTGAGAGAAGGTGAAAGAAAGAGAGAGACAGAAGGGCAGAGTGACAGAAACAGAGAGAAGGGGCAATCTCCATAGTTGTATATCATTAGTTTTGACATAGTTTCATTCCATACAGGTGGATGTGGGGCCACACAGGGCAGGAACAAAACTGGGGGCCTGCTGCATGGGAAGCAAGAACCTTCACCGCCATCCTAGTGGTAACCAGTTGTAAGTTCAGCATGTGGGTTTTCACGGGCTGGGGCTGGGATTCATTTCCCAGACCTTGTGGTTGCAAGGCAAGTAAGTGCTCAACCTGTTGAGCTATCCTAGCATCTCCATTTGCCATTATTTCTTCAAATACATTTTCAACCTTTGCTTTCTCTCTTCTCCTTCTGGTATGCCTATGATGTAAATGTTGGTATACTTGATGTTGTTCCAGAGGCCCTTCAAACAGTCCTCACTTTTTAGGATTCTTTTTCTTTTTGCTGTTGTGATTGTATATTTTTTACTACTACTTTACACTGCTGATTTGATCCTCTGCTTCATCTAATCTACTGTTGATTTCCTCTATTGTATTCTTCATTGCAATTATTGTATTTTTCATTTCTAACTGGTTCTTTTTTATGTTTTCTATCTCCTTTTTTTATTTTTCCTATCTCTTGATTAAAAGTCTCCCTAAGATTATTGAGCATCCTTATAACCAGTGTTTTGAACTCTGCATCTGGTAGATTGCTTGACTCCATTTTGTTTAGTTCTTTTTGCTCTGTTCTTTCATTTGGGACATGTTTCTTTGTATCCCCATTTTGGCTACCTCCTGTGTTTGTTTCTAAGTGCTAGTTAGGTCTGCTATATCTCCCAGTCTTAGTAGAGTGGCTTTATATAGTAGTTGTCCTATGGGACCCATTGGTGCCATTGTCTAGATCACCAAAACCTGGTATTCCAGATGTGTCTCTTGTGTGGGTTGTGTGTGCACTCTTGGTAGTTGTGAGTCTTGGTAGTTGTTTACACATCAAGGGGAGGGGTTGACCCTCAGGTGAGAACTGGCTGTGACTACAGTGGAGGAACTGTTATGCAGGGGTTGACTCTACAGAGCAGGATTCACTTTAGCAGGATTCTGCTGCCTCCCCAGTTTGCCCTTTGGGTATGTTTCCTTGGAGGTGGCCAGGTGATGCTCCAGCTCACACTGAAGCTGGCCACTGGCATGCCAGCCCCGGAACCTCCTGCGAGAGGATCAACCACAGGCCAAGTTCAGGTACAGCCTGTGCCCTGCCCAAGGCCACCTGGCATGGACCACAAAGCAATCTGCAGATGGCTGCCACTCACCTGAGCTTGAAGGTGCCTTGAGAGACCAAGCCACAAATCAAGGCTGACTGTCGCTAGTCCCAGGCTTAGGGCTACTCAGCCAGTGGTATGGGACATGCCAAAGCCAACTGCTGCTTGTTTGGATTTTGTGAAGCTTTGAAAGATTTTTAGCAAAGCCTGCAGCACGAGCTAAAGCAGATCATTTGTACAAAAAAGCCACTGGAAGTGGTTTGGGTGTACACAAAAGTTTAGTGGGGTGGGATCTCAGGGAATCACCAGGGCAGGGTGGATGAAAGGTGATAGCCAGTTTGCTGGAGACTCAGATATGACATCTGCTTGTGTCTGCACACAGGGAGTGGGGAGGGCTCAACAAAGAAACAGTGGCTTTATCAGCTCCTGTCTGGGAGAAAGCTGCCCCTTTAGCCCTCACTCTGAAGCCAGACAATTCAGACTCTCCCTGTGTGTCATGGTGCCTTTCAAGCTGCTGTCCTAGTGCTGGAGCTCAGAGCAGTGAGTCCATTTGCAATTATGTTTGTGCACGTGCCCTCAGGAGAAGTGCCTGGGACTATAGCTGCCCTCCACCCACTCAGCCACAAGCAGCTGGTTTTTACAGCTCAAAGTTATGGGGACTTCTCTTCCTAGCAGTGGAACCCTGGTCTGGAGAGCCTGGGGGAGGGCAGGGACCCCTCGCTCCTCCTAGGGGCACCTCCACAGTCAAGATATTCTTCCCAATTTTTAAAATATCTTTTTTTTTAAGTAATCTTTTTATTTTTATTTTGGTTTTTGACAGAAAGAGAGAGAGACAGAGAGAGACAGAGAGAGAACTGAACTGGGGACACTCCCCAGTTCAGCACATGGGTCTGCAAGGACCAGAGCCAGGATTCAATCCTCGGTCCCCGGCTCTGCGAAGTGAGCGCTTAACCCACTGAGCCATCCCGGCTTCCCCACCTCCCCAATTTTTATTGGTCACACATGGACATGACCAGTTTGTTTTGTGTCTCCACCCCTCCTATCAGTCTTGAGTTGGCCTCTGTGTGTCCTTAGTTGTAGGGCTTCTGTTCAGCAGGATTTTAGATGATTCTCAATGATGGTGGTTCTGTAGTTTGGTTGTTCTCAGTGATGGCTGTTCTGTAGTTTGGTTGTAATTTTGATGTGGTCCTGAAAGGAGGTAAGCACAGCATTTACCTACTCCTCCATCTTGACTGGAAATCCCAAGGTTTTCTTGATAAATTAGGCAAACACTATATATTTGCCTTCTTTTAGCTATCCACAGTTGTAGTTGAGTACAGCCAGGTTTTGCTCACTGTCCAGATAGCAGCACAATGCTATTGTGTAGCCAGAGCTCATTAATTAGAAATGCATGGACATTGACCAAAAATAAATGGATTTTGAACTAATCATTTAGATTATCCAATATTTTATTGAAGGAGAACAGGCCATCAAGTCAACTGAAAACCAGCAGCTGGTTCCAATTATGAGATACTTTGAATAAAACAATATTGCCTTAAAATGGTTTTATAGTGTTATAGTGAGATTTTTCAAAAGTCAGCCTGTTTGCTAAAGCAAAATGGCTCCTACAGTAATTCTACTTGAAACTTTAATGTATCCCTACTCAAACTACTTTCAAACTGTTTTTCACTTGGAGCTAGTGATTTTAGGTGGCACGCAGAGAAACAGGTTATTAAATTTTAATAATCATATAATGTTTTAATGAGTATTGCAAAACTAAGTAGGGCAAAGAACTTGAGAGTGAATGAATAGTATTGCTTTGTCACAACTAACCCATTTAAGATTATCTTAAAGAAAAGCATTAAACGAGTCATTAAGTACCTTTGGTGTAAGAATATGGCCAAATAGTGATACCTTGTTATTAGATGAAGTGCAGAAGCTGAGGTTTTACAACAAAGCCCAAATTGGGTGTTAATGGAGGGGACAGAGTAAAACATCACTAAAGATCATACAATTGAAAAAAGGAACCATTTTGAACTCAGAATCAAATAGAATCCTTGCTGAAGAATTTTTAAGACCTTGTGATTGGCACACCGGAAGGCTGTGCGCTGGATCATTTTTGTGTAGATTGATTTATTCTAGGCCTTTCCAGATGACAGCTGTGACTGCCCTGTGTGTCATTTAAGCTAGAGGACCCCTTCTTGTGTAGGCAGCACTAGTCACTTCATATTCCTGAAATACAGAAAGTACATTTCACCAAGTTGGCTGATCGACATGTGTGCTTGATTTCTTTCTTTTTATTTTTCTCTTTTCCTGTGAAATCTAAGGTCAAGCTTGCCCTTGTTCTGGTTTAACTCTTTGAACCTGTTCCTTTTCATTTGCCCTTGATAGTATAGAAAGAGCTGCGCCAGGGAAAGCCCAAACAATAATAAGAAATCGTAACAATGACAATGAGGAGGTAATTCAAAAATAGCAGGGACCATCCGGGCTCAAACTCTAATGCAGGTCTCTCCTGAAACATTCCTCTAAAGTGTTAGGTGTCTTGGTGAGGCTCTAATACCTTCACCTCGGATGAGTCTCAAACATCTTTCCTTGCACTCACTTCCAAGAAGGAAGGCAACTGAATAGGACATTCTGGAGTTGTTTGACCTATTACCGTAGGGAATGAAGGAACATTCTAGATGTATGTTCACAAAGCGGATCCCATTTTTGCTTGTCTTTAGAAGCAAACCTAAAAATATATATATATTTCCTATCAGCTGTGTGACTGCAAAAGAAAAAAGAAAAGTCTGCTCCACTCTAGCATAAATTACTCACTAGATGTCTCCAGGGTCAGATAGTAATGCTTCAGAAAATTGCTGCAGATTTTACTGTATATATTTAGATCAAGGAGCTATTAGTTTATGATCTGAGAGAACCTCTACGTTCTCATGAGAATGAGAAATGTGCCACTCTTGGCAACCTAAGGCTATAATTATGTTAATCTGACCATTTTATGACTGAAATATGTTGTTTTAAAATGCGTCTGTATTTTTATTATTCATAACAATGATCTGAAGAAATTTAGTGAAATGCTAATAAGTTTCTATTCAGTATCACTTTGACTAGAGCATAAAAATGAGTCAGATGTGGTATTTTGATATTTTTAATTTTGGCAAAAAACTTTTTATCTACGGAATTGTACTCATATACACAGTACATTTTAATATAAAAACTACCAAAACATATATTTTACAGTAAAAACAGTGAATATATGTGCAAGAATGTCTTGACATCTATGTTTAACAACAAAATATTTCTGCATTTTCATTAAATCACCACATTGTTATAAATTTATCTTCCCCCCACCCCCACAAAAGCTAAAAATTACTTTGAACAATACCACAAGATAGATCTTTTTTTTTTTTATCAAGAACTAGCCTAGGGGTGTCAGAATAGCTTAGTAGGTTGAGCACTTGCCTTGCAACCTCCAGGTCTGGGAATCGAATCCTGACCCCAGTCCATGCAAACATATATGCTGAACTGTGGCACAACTGGTAACTGCTGGGATGGCAGTGAAGGTTCTCGCCTCCCATGTGGGAGGCCCCCAATTCACTTCCTGCCCCACGCAGCCTCATGTCCACCTGTGTGTAATGAAACCATGTCTCAACTAATGATGTACAATTCTGGAGACTGCTCTGGGCCCCCTTCTCTCTCTCTCTCTCTCTCTCTCTCTCTCTCTCTCTCTCTCTCTCTCTCT
>PVKE010025847.1:0-22737 GCA_004027555.1 Craseonycteris thonglongyai | reverse complement strand
ACAGGAGACCACCCACCTGCCAGACCCTCTCTACACACCCTGTCACTGAGGCACTTGGCTTTGTTTTTGCAGAGGACATGGCTGCCATGAGAAAGGAAGATCCCATCCTCAAAAAAAAAAAAAAAATGACATCAATATCTCCCATCCCAGACCTTCATCTGACAATGTGACTTTGACATTCTTCCCATTGAGAGGTGGAATCTTTGTTTTCTGCCCTTGAACCTGGGTGGGCCTGTGACTACAATGCAAGTGACACTCTGTGTCTTCCAAAGCTCGGTCAGACAGGATGATACCGCTTCTGCCTTAGTCTCTGGAACATGGCCTTTGGAGTCCTGAGCGGCCATGTCACATGTCTGAGGCTGCCATGCTGTCTGGAAGCCCGTGCAACATTGAAAGGCCACATGAAAGGGTTCTGGCTAAGAGCCCCAGCTGAGGTCCCAGCTAACAGCCAGCCTCAACCACCTGCGAGTGAAGATGCCTCCAGTGAGGCTGGCCCCATCATCGAATCACTCCTGGCCTTCGAGTCCTCTCTGTTGACGCCCCAGCTATTGGGGAACAGAGACAAGTCCTCGCACGGTGCCGTCAGGATTTCTGACCCACAGAATCCATGAGCATGATAAAACGGTTCTTTCAGGCTGCTGTGTGTTGACATCATTTGTTACAAAGCAGCACTGAGTGGAATAAAGGGCCCAGAATTATATCCCTGCAGCTAGCCCTGCACTTCCTCTTCAGCAAATCCTGGGGAAGGTCTCCGATTGGCCAGGTTTGGGTCACGTGCCTACTCCTAGAGCCAATTGCTCTGTTTGGGAGAGAGCAGAGTAAGTCTGGCCTAGCTTGTGTGCTAATGTGTGTGTGTGTGTGGGGGGGGGGTCATATGACCAGCTATGCTAGAGTTACTCACCAAAGGCCGGAGGGGTGGGTTCAGGAAAAGGGGGATGGGGACGCGTTCTGAGCAGAGCAAAGTCATGGTGACATTCTACAGGCTTTCCTTTATTTGGTAGCTTTTTAAAAATGTATTGTTTGAGAGGAGAGAGAGAAATGGGGGACAGCCACCATTACTTGTGACATGGTTTTTATTCCACACAGGTGGATGTGGGGCTGCCCAGGGTGGAAACCGAAATGGGGGCCTCCTGCATGGGAGGTGAGAAGCTTTGCTGCCACCCACGTGGTTACCAGTTGCACAGAAGTTCAGCCTATGGGGTTGCACGAGCTGGGCATGGGCATTGAACTCTGGACCTCATGATTGTGAGAACAGCGCTCAATAAGCTGAGCTCTCCCGGCATCCCAGGATATTTTTTATACTTCTCTGGCAAGTTGTTAAGAACCTGTTAGAAACACTTTTCATTCTAATCAAAATTCACGGTGGGTCAGTCATCACTTGGAAGTGGAGACTTCAGCGTCTTGGGGAGGTGTCCACGTTTCTATACACATTAATTTCCACGTGACAGCTGTCTTCCCCTTTTTACTCCAAAATACACACGCATATGCACCAGTCACAGACGATGTGCACATGCACATTAAATATATATTTTTCATGCATTCCAAAAATAACCAAACTTTTCTTCTTTTCTGAAAGCCAGCAATATTTCTGCAGCCTAAAAATATTCCTAGTGCTTGCTTCGGCAGCACATATACTAAAATTGGAAATATTTCTAGGGTCAATATTCTTTACCAGGGATCGGCAAACTTTTTCTGTACCGGGTCAGAGAAGAAATACTATAGGCTTTGAGGGCGCTATCGGGTTACCCTTGGAACTATTCAACTGCCGTGGCAGCAAAAAACAGCTCTAGAACATCTGTAAGCAAATGAGTGTGGCTGGGTTTCAATAAAACTTTATTTACAAAAGCAGGTGGCTGGTCAGATTTGGCCCAGGCGTTGTTTGCTAGAGAATGTACAGCAGAGTTGTTCAATGGAAATACAATGCGAGCCCTGTGTGTCAGGACCGGAAGAAGAGATTTTTCCCCAGCATCAATGCCTGGTATGCGTGGGCAGTAGCCTCAGCTCCCCTGTTGTAGGAAGGGGTATCCAGGCAGAGCATGTAAGATACGTGGGTGCTGGAGGAAAGACACTGTGTGGTGAACTGTCTCCCTAAGCTGAGGGGATAAGGAACGGGAAATTAATATGGAGCAAGCCTGAGGAGGAAGTCTGTGCCTGGGAAGGGAGAACAGTGAAACGGGGGAGGGCCTAGGCACTGGAGATATTATGGGATTTCAGGACCAAGGCTTGCCTGAGGCTAGCGCTACCTCTGGACTTTAACCCATTTCCTGTACAGAAAGATTAAAAAAAAAAAAAAAAAGTGCAGCTTGCTGCTGCGTTCATTTAATTCCAAGAATGAATTCTTGGAAACCTTCCAGAATTCAGTAAGATATGCAGCAATCTGGGCCTTCGTACCTGGAGTTACTGTTAGCCACGTTGCCACCCTACGGCTGGTGGATGAGAACTGTAGCTTTACCAACCTGGTGCGGTCCATGAAAAATAGTAGCTTTTCTTCCAGAGAGACTGATGTTAATTCAGGGCAGGGGCTGAAACAGAGTATGGCTTTGCATAATAAAAATGGGAGAACGAACAGAATGAAACAATAGATTACCTAGACCAAGTTTGCACTCTTGCTTTGGGTAAATGGCAGACCACTGTCAAGGAGCCCCTGGAATTGAAAGACCAAAGGCCTAATACAAGGTCTCCACACATCACTGGATGGCCAGGGAATGATGCACATTCACCGAGAATAAACAGAGTCTAGCAAAAATGTGAAAGCCAGGGGAAAGGAGAACTGACTGCAAATTTAAATTTGTTCCCCAGCCCACACACACATCGCAGTTGGGGGATGAGGTTAGGACTGTAATCCGCAAGTTGTCTCCAGGTAGATTCTCTGGGCCGATGGGAAATGGGTTGATGTCCTGGGCACCAATACATCCCCCGATCAGTATTTAAGCCAGTTTCAGTGAAGGGTTGTGTGTCTTGTAACAGAAAGTGGTTTTTACTGCTCTAGGAATTAAACTGCTTAATTATCTCAGCGATTCTTGGGATGCTGAATGTTCTTACTATGAGAATTGATCTTGACAATTGCATGTGGCTGTCTGGTCACTGAAAGACCCAGCCTGTCAACTGAAGCAAAGTGTACACAGAAACCACACCATCATTAAAGAACATGAGGTATGTATAATGTGTATGTGTGTGTGTGTGTGTGTGTGTGTGTGCGTGCGCGCGTGTGCATGCGCACAAAGGCAAATTATTCAGCCATAAGAAAGGAAATCCTACCATTTAGGACAACATGCATGGACCTTGAAGGCCTTATATACTCAGTGTAACAAGCCAGAAAAGAAAGACAAATGCTCAGTGATCTCACTTACAAGTGGTATCTAAAAACGAAAAACAAACAAACAAACAAACAACAAACCAAGCCAAACCAAACACTGAGTTCATAGATAAACAGAACAGATTGTGGTGGTTGCCAGAGGCAGGGACTGGGCAAAATGGGTGAAGGGAGTCAAAAGTACAGCCTTCCAGTTCTAAAACAAGTCATGAGGCTGTAATGTACAGCACGGTGACTGCAGTTCATAATACTTTACAGACATTACAATTATTAATAATACGTATTGCATATTTATAAGTTGCAGAAGAGTAAATCTTTTAAAGGTTCTCAGCACAAAAAAAAATTTGTGGGGTGCTGGGATGACTCAGTGGGATGAACACTTGTCTTGCAGCCCCGGGGTCCGAGGATTGAGTCTGGGCCTCAGTCCAAGCGGACCGATGTGCTGAACTGGGGCATGCTTCCCATATGGGAAGCCCCCAGTTTGGTTCTCGCCCTGTGCATCCCCATATTCACCTGTGGAATGAAACTATGTTGATGATGTGTAGCTGTGGAGACTGCTCTGGGCCCTCCTCCTTCTCTCTCTGTCTCTGTCTCTGTCAAACAATAAAAGAAATCTTTTTAAAAAAAGACTTCAACCTTTAAAAAATGTGGGGGTTTTTTGTAACCATGTATGGTAACAAATGTTAAGTAGACTTTTGTGGTGATCATTTTGCAATATACACAAATATCAAATCACATTGTATACCTGAAACTAATATAATGTTATATGTCAATTATATCTCAATAATAAAAAAAAGAAAAAGCATACCATCAGTCCAAAAGAGACCAGGGCAGGCATGGTAGGTTGGCTCCCTAAACACTGATTTCAACTCCCTTTCTCTGACAGTGCTTTAGAACAAGGCCCTAGAGCCAAGAACCCGATTTCCCAGAAATCTGTGCAGTAAGGGTGGCCATGTGACTCCGTTTTAGCCAGTGGGACACAATCAGAAGTCATCTTTGCCTCTTCAGCTGCTTTCTCCTTTTTTTTTTAAATTTTAAGATTTCTTTTATTGTTTTTGACAGAGACAGAAAGAGACAGAGAGTAGGGGGAGGGCCCAGAGCAGTCGCCGTAGTTGTGCATCATCAGTCTTCAACATGGTTTTGTTCCACACAGGTGGGCGGGGGCTGCACAGGGCAGGAACTGGGCTGGGGGCCTCCCGCATGAGAGGCACATCCCCCTGAGCTGGGGGCCGAACCAGGGGCCTCCCACATGGGAAGCTCACCCTGGTGAGAACCGACTGGGAGCCACACCCCAGTTCAGCATATGGGTCCACACAGGCCGGGGCCAGGATTCGATCCTTGGTTCTTGGGGCTGCAAAGCGAGCGCTTAACCTGCTGAGCCATCCTGGCTTCCCCTGCTTTCTCCTTCTGGTGCAGCTAGGGCCTGGGGCTGGAGAGATGGTGGCCACTGCCAAAGCCGAAGGAGGGAGAAACAGATAGGCCCCGGCTTCTTGTTGGCCTGAGTGGGCCATTCTTCTAGACTTAAACTGTATCACCCCGGCTTCTTCCTGCCTGAGACAAATCAGTTCCAGCACATTTGTCTAGTGTCTTTCTTTTCTTCTTTTTAATTTTATTGTTTGAGAGAAGGTAAGGGAGGAGAGAGAGAGAGAGAGAGAAGGGGGAGGGCCCAGATCAGTGTCCATAGTTGTACGTTATCAGTTGTGACACGGTTTCTTTCCACGCAGGTGGACGTGGGGCCTCCTGCATGGGAGGCGAGAACCTTCGCCACGGTGCGGTCTGGCAGTTACTAGCCACACCCCAGCTCAGCACATGGGGTTGCATGGCACACGGGGCTGGGGATCGAACACTGGACCTCACAACTGCAAGGCAAGTAAGTGCTCAAAGCTGAGCCGCTGAGCTATCCAGGCATTCTGTATTTGTGTTTCTAAATTACAAGGGGCAGCTGAACACAGTCCTGTGTGATTTGGGTTTTGTAAGCCTCCTTACTTTTACCAGGATGTTCCTTTATCTCCTTCTCAAGGATTGTGGGCATGTGGGAGACCCCAGAAAGCCTACACTGTGGTTGGGGCTACGGATCCAAATCAGGACAGATGAAGTGGGTATAGGAATGCTCACCTGTGTTTTGCACCTAATGGCTACAAATCAGAGGTTCCCATAATCCCCTTTCCCGGGGTTAGATTACTTTGCTACAGAGGCTCACAGAACTCAGAGAAACATTTACTTACTACAGGACTGGTTTATTATAAGAGGATATGACTTGGAAACAGCCAGATGGAAGATCTTGATGCATAGAACAAGGTGTGCAGAAGGGGTGACAAGCTTCCATGTCCTCTCCAGGAGCGACACTCTTCCCAGATCTCCACATGTTTACCAACCAGGACGGTCTCTGCACTCTGACCTTCTGGGATTTTATGGAGGCTTCATTACAGAGGCATGGCATGATTGATGAACTCATTGGCCATTGGTGATTGATTCAACCTCCAGACCCTCACCCCCTCCCCCTCCCTGGAGATGGGGGCTGAGACCAAAAGTGCCAACCTTCTAATCACTTGGTTGGTTCCTCCGGTGGCCAGCCCTCATTCTTATTCCAAAAGTCACCTCATTAACATTACAAAAAGTACCTTTGTCACTGTCATCACTTCAGACAGAGCCAGAAAAGGCGAAGGGGATGCAAATGTATATTTCTTATTCTAAATCACAATGATACAGTGAGTCTTTCTTGGATTCTAACTAGGAGTGAGCTAGCTAGTCACCAGAGGCTAAACAACATTTGCAACCATCACGATCGCGTGCATCTCCCATTTCTCTAGGCCCCGAGTGGTCACCAAGCCCTTGTCCCTCAGGAGAAAGGCCTGACGTTGTAGCTTCTTTCGCTTTCAGGAATCCCATCATTTCCTCCATGCCTCTTTGCTGGTACTTTATGGCATTAAAAAAAAACAGCCATCACAACAAATTTCCTTTTCTTCTTGCCTTTCCAGAAAGAAACCTAAGTGCTGGTATTATTTTCCACTTTTAATCACGGCTTGACAAAGATGGAAAGTTAAGTCATGTAATTGCTTTTGTGTTTCGTAGTTCTTTTCACTATTTTGGAAAAAAGAAATAGTTCAATGGCTAAAATGTGGGTTTACACCAAACCCCAAACATCACGAGCGCTAATGGCAACCATGTGTTATTCCTGAGAATGTGCACCTAATTTGTTTGAGGAGGGGAAAAAAAAATACAGCGCCCCTCAACTTGTACACGGAGTGAGCCAGAGTTCTAAAGGCGTGTTTGGGGACCGATTGCTGTTTCAGGTATCTCAAAGCAAAAAATATTATATATGTATATTTTGTAAAAATGGAAGACGTAGATTATAATGGGAATACTTGGAGCAAGATTGCCTTCGCAAACCTGAGTCATAAAAACATCTGTCTCTGAACGGGAAGGCTGGGGCTGCCTGCAGGCACCTTCTGCCTGGGTTGTCCTCAAAGGGGGCTAGGCCAGTATGTGACCCTGTGAGCAGAGGGCAGGAAGAGGGGATGGGGATGGTGGGGGTCCCGCTCCTGGTGCGTCCCACCCCTGAGAAAGGAGCCGGCTGGGAATCTCTACCCACACGAATCCTTCCCTTCCGTCCTAGTGCCAGAAGCCTCAGATGGGCTGGGGGTGGTAGAGGAACCGAGTTGGAGACATTCTTGGTTGCAGGGCCCATGCCTTTACACCGCTCACTCATGATTTCCTGCTGGAAAGGTCCTCACAGCCTTAACTTCGTGTGTGAGAAACGCAGTGTCTGCGCAGGAGGTAGGAATAGCTAGAATCCGAGCTGTGGTTGGAAGCACCCCAGCCCCAAATTGTAAAGCGGGTAGGAATTTTTTGCTTGGTCACAAAGTCTGGTGTGCAAAGACGAGTGCTCTTTATTTTCCTGAGACTAAAATTACCTTGGCTCGAGAGATCTCATTTCCACTGCTGGCGGAAAACACCCGCGTGCCAATGCAAACCAGCACAGGCACTTACAGTTGAAAGGGGGTCCCTTTCAGGGTAAATAAGGTTCTCTGTTTCCTCCCCATTGCCCATTGCCCTTCTCCCCAGGACTAATCAAGGGCTGACCCCAGTCCTGGCATGAAAGAAGAGGCCCGCATGCCACCAAGGGTACTCACTGACTTCTGCCCATTGGGTTATCTGTCTCCAGCTACACAGCAAGCCACTCCAAAGCTCGAAACAAGCACAGCGTTGATTTTCCCCTTAACGTCTGCAATCCTAGCAGGGGGCCGCCAGCTGGGACGCGTACACATGGCCTCTGCTTGTGAGCTGGGCTTCCTCACAGTGTCACCGCTGGATGCGGAGCAGCTCGGCTATCGGTGAGGAAAGAGAGCGAGCGAGCGAGCCAAACTGCCTTTCACGAGTCCTCAGAAATGGCATGCTATCACTTTCATCACATTCCACATGTTAGGTGGTCACAAACACCTACCCAACTTGAAGAGGAGGGAGCAATACTAAGGTGACCAGATTTTAACATTGGTAAAGCGGGACACCATTGACCGGGGGGGAGGGGGTTCTTGATTAAAAATTGGGTCTATCTCCCGCCGTTCCCTAGCTTGTCGTGCATTCTTTCCAAACATCGGGACTTTTTTAAAACGCCACGGGACGCGAGACACATTGTTAAAAATCGGGACTGTCCTGCCAAAAGCGGGACGTCTGGTCACCTTACAATAGGCTCCACCTCTTGACAGGGGCACGGCAAGGTTCTGGAACAGTACATGAGATCATAACCATGGGGGAGGCCACTTTCCAAATGCAATCCACTCCACTCTTTTCTTGGTGCTATATTATTCACCGTTGACCTTTTCGGAACTACCACGGTCTCTGCTTCATGAAAGTCCACTCTGGTTCCCTCACCACTACCCAGGGGCCTCTTGGTGTTCAGCCTCATAGCCACATCTGAGCCCATCTTGGAGATGGGGGCCGTTGTTAGAGCTCTGTTTCCCCGGCTACAGAATGCTCTTGGCCTCCAGGCCTCCGAGGCCCGGGCTGCCCTGTGGTTCTCACACCGTGTTGGACGTGAGGTTTCTCTGTGTAGCTTGCAGCCAGCCCAGGTCCCCTCGGCGTGAGCTCTTGTAGCCTTCTGGTACCCATTCCAGCTCGCACGGAGGCAACTCTGCTGACGGCAGCCTCCTCACGAAGGACACGTTGCAGATTGTAGACCCCTCTTCATTTTATACCCTGTTGGGCAGAACTTTGTCACATGGCCACATATAACTGGGAAGTTGTAGACCTTATTCTGGCAGAGCATGTGTTCAGTGAAAAATAGCAAGTCACTTATCAAGGGAGAAAAGAATGGCTTTTTAGGGAAATCTCTTATCTTGACAACAAGAGACAATACTTAGGAGAAGCCAGGATGGCTCAGAGGGTTAAGGCACCGAGAATCAAATTCTGGTCCCAGCCCTTGGAGATCTATATGCTGAACTGGGGTGCCCTTCCCATGTGGGAGGCTCCCAGCTGGTTCCTACCCTGCGTGGCCCCCACCCACCTGTGTGGAACGAAACCATGATGAAAATTGATCATGTGCTGCTATGGAGACTGCTCTGAGCCCTCCCCCTTCTCTCTGTCTCTCTCTCTCTCTCTGTCTCTATCAAAACAAACAAACAAACAACAACAACAACAACAAAAACAACAATAAAATAAAGCTTTAAAACAATCCAAAGAAACAAAACCAAGAGGCAACATTTAACCTGAGAGCGTCAGGGTGAATCAGAACCAATAATGATAGAACCAGGGGAAGAGTATTTTAGGCAGAGCGAACAGTGAATACTAAGGGTCAGAGGCAGGAAAGAGAGCGGACAATTCAAGGAACAGGAATGTAATTAGTGAAGGATGTGACTTGTGGAAGTGATGGCAGGTGGACAAGAGGAGAGAGGTGAGATGAAAGGAAAAGTGGGCAAGAACTAGATGATGAAGGGCCACATTGGCTCAGATAAGGAGTTTGCATTTTATTGTAGAACGTGTTTCCTAATAAACCCTTCAACGTCTAAAATTCCCAGAATGAGCATTCTTTTCTTTTCTTTTCTTTTTAAGATTTATTTTATTGTTTTTTGACAGAGACAGAGAGAGACAGAAAGGAGATGTCTCCAGAGCAGTCTCCATAGTGGTACATCAGTTTTCAACATGGGGTTGAGAACTGCATGGGAAGCACACCCCAGTTCAGCATATGGGTCTGCACGGGCCAGGGCCGGGATTTGATCCTCAGTCCCCGGGGCTGCAAAGTGATCGCTTATTAACCCGCTGAGCCATCCTGGCTTCTGTTCTTTTCTTTTTTGATGAAAAAGTCTATTCAGGAAACTGTGTAATTGTTATCAACCAATGTTACCCTGATAAATTCAACAATTAAAAAAAAGAACAGTCTATTCAACACAATTATTTATTGAGTGCCTAGTCAAGAAAGGACAACTGAAGGCATTGTGGGGAGGGAGGAATAGCTTGATATTTGGAGTATGAGCTTTTAGAAGGTACTCAGTACAGTCAATTTATTAGCTGAGTATCCCTGGACAAGTTACTTAACTTCTCTGAGCCTTGGGTTCCTCAACAGGCAATGTTGTGAATTTTCAACAAAAGAATGCTGTAAAGGTTCATGGTGAACTCTATGGAGTCTGTACATGTTATGGTTATTGATGCATCATTACAATGTTGCTGTAAGTCATTATAATATTGCTGTAAATTCTTTCTGAAGTACCAAAGGGCCTATCTGAAGGTGGGTAGGGTAGGGGAGAGTGTGGATAGAGAGAGAGGCCTGGCAGGGAGAGGGCTGAAGGGAGGAGGGGTCCTAGTAGAGTCACTGAGCACTGGGCCGTGAGGGGTGGAGTCAAAGAGGGACAGCAGGGGACTGCTAATGAGTCATTCTGGCAATGTGTCGGTGGCCATAGCAGGCACCATTGATGCACATCTCTGTCCCCTCAGCTTGCCTCTACCTTCACCTATAGCTGTGGTGAGCTGTTTATGGAATATCTTCAGTGCTTGCCTCTCTTTTCTTCTCTGCCAATGGTTTGTTTGTTTGTTTGTTTGTTTTTTGTTGCCAGGGGTCTTGCTATAAGCAGGGAACATGGAAATGCCACAGAGTTAGCACTCTGGGGAAACCCTCGACCAACAGGGAGTGGGAATCTGTGGATAAAAGTTCTGGTCACCCCGAGCTGGGTGTTTGGGGTGGGGTGTGTGTTCTGAGGCGTGTCCCATGTGGCCTCACAGGATGCCCCCAGTGGTACTTGGTTATCAATGCCCCCTACATTGGCTTCTGTCTCAGTCACACTTCCCATGTCTCTCACTGAGCTTCCTAGGATTGCCTTCTAAATAAGCTATCTACACCCCAGTTCTCATCTCAGGCTCTGCTTTGGGGGGAACCTCAACCACCCTCCTTCCCAGCCCCCTTCCCTGCTATCTACGGTGGAAAGGCTGAATGCTGCCTTCACAGCCAGGTGGCCACGTGACCCATTGCCAGCTACTGGCGCGTACGCTGAAGTCTTATGAAAGATTTCTTGGAAAGCTTTCACTTCTTTATAAAAGGCACAGATATTTTTGGTGCTGCCCCACTTCCCCCCACCCCCCCACCCCACTCCCCCATCTTCCTGCCTTGACCATGAACGTGCTCTTGGAGCTGCAGCCGCCATGTTGAGGCGAGAAGGAAAGCCAAGAGAATCACAGAAATGCTACCCTGGATGTTTTAAGTTGCCAAACGCACGTCTATAGACATCTAATTCTGAACTTCTTTGTGAGAAAAAGAACCATGGGCTTTGTTCAGGATGCTGTTGACAGAGTACTTGGTTATTTGCACCCTAGAACAGTCCTAATTGATCTAGTGGCTCAGGGTCAGTGGAGGCTGCTCTCCAGATTTCCTAGTCATAGAATCAGAGAATCAGGGTGCGCTCTCTCTCTTTTTTTTTTTAAGAGTTCTTTTTATTGTTTTGACAGAGAGACAGACAGACAGAAAGAAGGAGGAGGCCCCAGAGCAGTCTCCATAGTTGTCCATCATTAGTTGTGACATGGTTTCATCCCACACAGGTGGACGTGGGGCCGTGCAGGGTGGGAACTGAACCAGGGGCCTCCCGCATGGGAGGTGGGCACCCTGGCCACCAATCCATCCCTGTGGTTACCAGTTGCACTGCAGTTCAGCACATGCACTTGCACGGACTGGGGCCAGGAATCGAACCCAGGACTGCACAATTGAGAGGCAAGCGCTCAGCCGCTGAGCTATCTCAGCGTCCCCTAGTCAGTCTTGCCTATGAGGCTGGCAAGCACTGGAACAGGACAGCACCCCCTGCCTTGCCCTGCCAGCGGTCAGTCCTGTACTTCCCTTAGCTCGAATTCCAGTTTTCCCAAGCAGGATTGAGGAGGTCCCCAGGAATTCTGCCTCCTGCTTCCTCAGACTTAAAGCACGAGGCATGCAGGCAGCCCCAGAGACCACTGGCAAGTCTTGGGTCTGCTTCACTCACTTTCCAGCCTCAATTTCCTTCTTTGTTTACTTCTGATGTACAAAGAGCGCAAGGTCTGAAGGAAAATGAAGAGCGTCTACGGCCGGAGGTTTCTTATGGCTGACTTGCATACAGTCGTTACCTGGTGTGGAGGGCCTAGATGGAAAACACCAAGGAAGTGGAAGCGCTGCCCTGTCCTAAAACAGGACAGTCTAGATGGGGACACACTGGAGCCACCCAGACAGCCTGTAGTTAGAGATCAGCAGCCTATGTTGCAGAACGAATCGCACTGAGCAAGGGACGTGACCGCTCTGTGCCTCAGTTTGTTCCCTTGTAAGACGGAAACGGCAATCATACCTAATCCTTGGGGTCACTGGTGCAGATGAAACAAATGAGTCATGATGATGATGAGGATGAAAGTTATGTATTCATTCTTCATCTCCACAATGCCCACGGCAAGGTTCTGTGCATCCGAAGCTGCAGGAATGGTTTTCTTCGTCCACCACCTATTTACGAGGACTCAATCCACTCCAGGTACTGTACTCGGTGCGATAGGTACAGTGGCAAAGCAGGCAGATGAGGCACCTTCCCTCCTGGTCTCGTAGGGACACAGATATGAAAGTCATCACAACTGTGACAAGTAAGGGTTCTAGGCAGAGGGCTCAGCAGAGGGCCGGGCTTTGTGGTGAGAGCCCAGAGGGGGCCGATGTAAGCGGAGGACGGAGCAGGGTCCAGTTCCTATGGCCTGGACTGTTAGCTGTAGGCAAACGCTCCATGTCCAATATCCCAGATTTGGATCAAACTGGTGGGGAATCCTGTCTTGTAGACCCACGACAGGGTGTGTGAGAATCACACGCCAGGCCTCCTTTTGACCTCTGCCTGCCCCCTGCCCATGGCCATGTGGAGGGGCCTGGGGCCCCCGCCAGAGCCAGGCAACGATCTCCTGCCGGCACCAGTTCTGATCCAGCCACGTAGGAAGATTAGCCAGGGAAGATTCATTTCTCCTCGTCATTTCCCCAGGGGCCTTCAGCAATCTCGGGCACAATTTTCCCCCCGGGGATCTGCTCCGGGGTGGCGCCCGGTGAGGGACAGCCAGCGAGGCGCAGCGCCCAAGCTGCGTGGCGAGCCAGGGAGAAATGTGCCTGCTGCACAGTCCTCGCTGCCCGTCACGGACGCCGAGCAAAAGGAAGGAGGCCTAAGCGCTTCGCTGTGTGGGCTTTCCATGTGGCCAGGGAGCGTGAAGGCCGCTGGAAACAGAGCTGCCGGCAGCCTTTGTCTCCAATGAGCTTTCTTTTCTTCTTCTCCGCGTTGCCAGAAGGGTGGAGGTGTGAACTCCAAGGCCACCATTTCTCCCTCCTGCTCAAGAGAAGGAAGAGGGCAGGGCTCTTTTGCGCTGGGGGTCGGGGACTAAGCTGTTTTCCAACAGGGGAGGCTGAAGCCAGACCTTAGGACTGGCCGGAAGGCTAGTCTTCAATCTAGATTTTGATTAGGAGACTTTTCAATGAAACAGAAAGCTGTTGTGGGGAATGATTTTGAAGACACTTAGGCTGGAGGGTCCAGAAATGGTCTGAAGACTGGAACAGGGCACACCCCCCAAGGCGAGTTCTTGCCTTCACACACTCAGCTGCACCTCCTGCTAGCTCATCCATCCACCCAGGGCAACTTTATTGGGCACTGATTGGGTTGAAAACGGGGTTCTGCCAAGGCGACGTTGAATATGGTGTTAACCTCTCAGGTTCCTTTGCTTCCTCCCCGGCAGATGGCAGATGGACGAGCTAACGTATATAGAGCAGGCAGTCCACATGGCCACTGCAGCAGATGGGGGTGCCTTTAGCTACAAGGAACAAGACCCAGCTAAAAATGCCTTAACAAAAGGAGGCTGGATGACACAAGAGAAGGACGCTGAGGCAGGCTCATTCCCAGTTGGGTCTAGCAACTGTGACAATTTCCATCTCTCTGCTCCGCTATCCTAGGCTTGTTGGAGGTGACTGTCCTCATGGTCTAAAGATGACTAAAGCAATTCCAGACGTCACACGTTCAGTTTAAAGAAACTGACGTCTTTTTCTCTGTGAGTACTTTTTTGGTGATTCTTACTTCCAGTCCCATTCTCTAGGACTGGGTCACATGGCCACACTCAACCAGTCTTTGGTGAGGGAGATGAAGCCACCATGGTTGGCTGAGACCAAGCGTGATTCATACACCTAGGACTGAGGTTGGGGACATTTGTGGGCACAGAAGGGAAGAACTTTGCCTTGTAACCCATAGCTTTGGCCACAGTTACCAACCGACCTACCTACGTACGTACCTTCTTGTTCTCGACTGTATGTCACATTTCTATTAATAGAGAGAGTATAAACTCTTGCGGACAGGAACTCTTGACTTTTCTATTACCCAGCCCCAGGCAGAGTTTGCACATATTTCTTTTCTTTCTTTCTTTTTTGAGAGCTGTAAGAGACTTTAGAAAACATAATATTATAATTTTGGAAGTGGTTCTTAAAGAGTTATTCTAAAATTCATCGTGAGAGAAAGATCAAGAAGGAGATACCACAGAGAAATAAAAGTATGTCCTTGTTTTGTGAAAGTAAGTCAGGAGAAAAAAGTAGCCAACATACATCTAAAAGAATATATATACACACAGACTTAAAAAAAAACCTGTTTTTGGTCGAACTTTCACTTCCTGCTTTACTAAAGTAATCTACATTGAGAATTTCCCCTCCTGTAGTGAAGTTTTTTTGTTTTGTTTTGTTTTTTTGTTTTTTATAGTTTGGTTAACCAAACAAATCAATAGTGGCACCCAGTGGCTAGAAGGGTTAATCAGGGAAAGCAATTTCTTTGCATCTCTGTTCTACCAACCACAACCAGATTTAAAAATTAAACTACTGAGTCAAGCCTTTGAAGAAAATGTTTGTTTGGGCTTAGACTCTGGTGGCGTTTTGTTTCCCACGCTTCCTTTCATTTAGCAGCGAGGACCTAGAAGGCCCATCCTCCACCTTGGAGCCCAGAACCGGGAGGTGAGAAAACCTCAATCATCTGGCATAGTTACGGGGATTGTTAAAAGCTTGTTCATTCGATCTCCTCTCTAGAACTGAATGAGTGTAGTTATGAGCGTTGCTGAAGTTTTAGGCCTTTCCTTCACAGGACATAACCCTTCTCCCCCACCCCCAGAGTTGCTGACATCTGGTCCTTACTGGATTTCAGGAGGCAAGTGATCCCGAGGAAACCGATCCTTTGCCAGTTAACAGGCTAACCAATTAACCAACCCAGTGAGAGGGAACAGGAAAATGCCGGTGTCTAGCTTTGGAGTTTCATCTGCAGCCTTCCAAGAGCCTGGTAATTATTTAGTCACCAGGCTTTGCAGCATTCTAAACCTTATTTATTAAGCTGTGTGGACCACCTCTGACTTAGAAGGGAAGGTAGGCCCAGGTTACACACTGACATAGAGAATGAATTCTTTTCTCTTCCAAGCAAGCTGGAAGGTCCCCTGGCAGAGGCTATTGGTTGTCCCTAAATAGCTCTCTCCCCCACTATTTTTAAGTAATAGAATTTCAGCTGGGCACATAGCCTCCTGGAGGAAAAAAGAAAAACTATTTTCCAGCCTCTTTGCAGCTAGGGGTGGTCATGTGACTAAGCTCTGGTCAACGGAATGTAAGTGGAAGTCTTACATGCAACTTCGGGGAAGTGGGAAGTGAACTTAAAAGTGGTCTTGCACGTCGTTCCCTGTTTCTTCTAACATTTGCTTGGAATCTAGTCCCGATGTCTAGAGCTTGGCAGCCATCTTGGACCATGAGGTGGCATAGAATGGTCAAGTACCAAGACAGAAGAAACAAGGGTCTCTGCGCACCATATCAGTTCTGAGCAGGTTATGGACAGGCTTTGTCCCCTAGCACTTTCCTACTCAGAGCGTGGTCTTGGGCCAGCAGAATCAGGATCACCTGGGAACTTGTTAGAAATGTAAATTCTCAAGCCCCATCCCAAACTTCCTGGGCCAGAAACTCTAGGAGTGGGGGCCAGCCATCTATATTTTAACAAGCCTATGTGTGATTCTGAGATACTTTATGGTTTAAGAACCATTGCCCTATACTGAGGGTGGCGAACCTATGGCACGCGTGCCCAAAGTGGCACACGGAGCAATTATTTTGGCATGCAGAGCTGTGAATACCATTTAAAAATTATTGTTTATGCTCTTATAGACATAAAAATAATCGATATCTCTATCTCACTTGATGGATTGGCACACGAGTCGAGCGAGTATACTCTTATTTCACAAACTTTGGCACTCAATCGCCAAAAGGTTCGCCACCCCTGCCCTATACTATTAAAGTGTTTTCTTATTTTTTTCCGATGGAGGTAATTTTCATTGATTTTTCTTCTAAAATTTAGTAAGAAAAAGTATTTAGAACTAGGACATCTTAGCACTCCCTTTGTCTTTTCTTCTACCTATTTCCTGCTACCTAATTTCAGAGGAGATATTATCAAAATCAATACAACTATAAGAATACATAAATAACGTATGGGTGAGGACAGGACTCCTGCAAGCATAAAATTTAGGACAAACAAGAGCTAAACTGGTACTACAAGCTACAAATGTCCAAAGATAAACATGTTGAGTTCATGGAGGACAATGTGATGGTTAAATGTAGGTGTCTGGGGAAGCCAGGATGGCTCAGTGGGTTAGGCGCTCACTTTGCAGCCCTGGGACCGAGGATCGAATCCCGGCCCTGGCCCATGCGGTCCCATATGCTGAACTGAGGAGTGCCCCCAGTTCAGTTCTCACTGGGGTGAGACCCCAGCCCAGTTCCTGCCCTGTGCAGCCCCGCGCCCACCTGTGGAATGAAACTATGTGGAAAAACCAATGATGTGCAACTATGGAGACTGCTCTGGGCCCTCCCCCTTCTCTCTGTCTCTGTATCTCCCTCTCTCTCTATGTCAAAAACAATAAAAATAAATCTTTTAAAAAAATGTAGGTATCAACTTGACTGGGCCACAGGTGCCCAGATATCTGGCTAAATTTATTCTGAGTGTGTCTGTGAAGGTATTTCTTGATGCGATTAATATTTTAATCATAGACTGAATAAAGCAGTTGCCCTTAATGTGGGCGGCCTCATCCAATCAGTTGGAGGCCTGAATAGAACGAAAAGGATGATCCTTCTGCTGACTGGAGACCTTGGCCCTTGTCAGCCCCCATAATCATGTGAGCCAATTCCTTATAATTGATCTCTCTATCTCTCCACACACACACACACACACACACACACACACACACACACACACACACACACACACTATTGATTCTGTTTCTTTGGGAACCCTGACTAATACAGATAGGGAGGCAGTGTGACAGAGAACAAAGACCCAGTGCACCTCAGATTCAAATTCTGGTTCCCTTATTATCTAGCTATGAAGTTGCTTCACCTGTCAATTGCACCTTCGTCCTTGCTAAAATGGGGCTAATCCTACCTTCTTTCCAAAGATTTTGATAAGATGAAAAGAGATGATGTTTGTAGAACACTTAGCACGATGCCTCACACATACTCGTAGTCTGATGCTCAGTAATGGATGACAATGACAAACATAATGGTTTTATCATGATAACATGACATGGCTGGGTCCCTGGTAAATGAATATGAAAAGGGGAGACACCCTGAGTCTTCTAAGACGACATTTCTTGGCCAGCATCTTTCTCAGAAGCCATGAGTAGAAGGACCTAGCATCATCTGACCTACTGCTCTTATTATTATGCATCATTAGCCACATATAGAGATGAGGAAGGTTATGGCTGCCAGTCTCCAAGGTAGCCCCAATGAGCCATGCCTCCTGGTATTCCTGTCACTGTGTAGTCTCCTCCACGGAATCAGGATGAACCTATTCGGAATTTATTGGGACCAGTAGGCTCTTGCAGACGTGCTGGAATGTGACTTTTGAGGTCAGTTGTGAAAGGCATTAAAGCTTGTGCCTTCCCCTCTTGGATCGCTCACTCTGGGGGAAGCCAGCTGCCATGTTGTATGGACAGTCTAACAGCCTTGTGGAGAGAAAGACGTGGCAAGAAACCCACCATGCCAGCCATGTGAATGAGCTCCCATGGAAATGAATCTTCCAGATCCACAATTTCAAGTCTTCCAGGTGAAGATCCAGATTTTATGGGTCAGAGACAAGCATCTCCACAGGGTATTATCTAAATTTATGACCCACAGAAATCAAGAGATGTAATACACTGTTATTGTTTTAAGCCACCACATTTTGGGGTTACTTGTTATATAGCATTTGATAACTAATGTGGGGGGTGAGTTAAAACTTAAAGAAGACGTGTCTCACAGGCTCTAGTCAGACAGGGGGAGCTCACAGAGGTCCATCTGTTCCCCTTAAATAAGTTCTTATTATCACAGTATTTAGACCTACTTTTTTTTTTCTTCAAAATTTAAGTTTTACAAGAGGTGTGAAGGTATTGTCTAGATAACAAAACCTGAAGGAACTTGAGAACTAATTGATAATTAAGTTGTAGCCACTGGAAAACAAAGGACTGGATTTGAGTTTGTATCTTTTAGGATTAGGTTGGATATAAGAGACTGGCAAGTCTGAACAATAGAGCGTTTGTTTCTCTTACACATAAAAGAAGTCCAGAATAGAAAGTCTACAGCTGGTAGGGTATGTTCACAAAGTTGTCAGAGACTCAAGCCCCTTTAGTCTTCTGGCTCTGACATGCTCAGCATGGGTTGTATCTCATGGCCCAAGATGGCTGCAGGAGCTCCAGTCAGTATGTTTGCATTCCAGTCAGCAGGAAGAAGGAACGGATGAAAAGGAATACATGATCTCTATTTAAGGACATTTTCTGGAAATTGTACTTGAAGGCACACATTGCATTTCTGCTTATATCCCATTGACCATAATGTAGTCTCATGGTAGCATCTGGCTGCAAGAGATGGGAAGATGTGGAGACTTTGCTTCAACAGCTATATTTCCAAATGAATTTTAGGGGACTCAAAGTTCATATTCCCATATTGTTTCAGTAGGGGTTAGTTTCACCTGGATATGACAGAAAACCTTAAAGAACAGTGGCTTAAACAAGAAAGAAGTCTAGACATATAAAAGTCTGGAGGAAGGCAATCCAAGACCAGTATTGTAGCTCTTCTCTCTGAAATCCTCCTGGATCCAGATTCCTCTGTCACCTTTATCTTATCTGTGGTGTGTGTCCTCCATTTCTAAAGTCACCTTGTGGTTCAACATGGCTACTCAAGCTCCAGCCAGGATTCACTACATGATTTGTAGAGTCTGGTGCAAAATGAAAACACAGGGCCCCTAGTTCAAAAGATTATTCAGAATTTCCAGACACCTACAACCAGTCATGAAACCAAGTTCAAGGCCTCTCTCTGAGTGCGGGACCCTGCGTGGCTGCACAGTTTCCACACCCATGGAGCCAGGGCTCCTTGCCAGCTAGAAATAAGGAGGGAACAATGACGGCTGTGGCTGTGGCAGTCGCAGGTGGCCACGGGTCACATCTTGCAGAGAGCACCTTCTGTAGAAACAAAGGAGAAGTATGCTCAGTACTATTGTTTTTGCCTGTTCAGCATCCATCCCCCTTCCCTCTGATGAAACTATCTCTTTCATTTATCTGTCACTCACAAACAAACGACCCTAAAACTCAGTGGCATAAAATAACCAAAATAACGGCTGGTGGATTCTGCCGGTCAGGAATTTGGCAAGGACTTCAGGGTAAGGAGTAGGGGCTGGGGGTGGCAGCTCATCTCTGCTCCATGATGTCTGGGACCTCAGCAGGGAGGAGTCGAAGAGCTGGGGCTGAAGGATCTGCTTCCAAGAGAGTTTCTTCCCTCGCATGGCTGGCACCTAGAGCGAGTGACTGAAGGTCAGACTCAGCTATGACTATGGATGGACTACCTAGATGACAGGCAAGAAGGATATATACACTGGGTGGTTTAAACAGCAGACATTCATTGTCTCACAGCCCTGGAGGCCAGAAGTCTGAAATTGAGGTGTTGGCAGGGCTGTGCTCCCTCTGAAGGCCTGAAGGGGTGACCCTTCCTTGCCTCTTCCTGCCTTTGGTAACCTCAGGCATTCTTTAGCTCAGAGATGCATCCCTCCAGCCTCTGATTCTGTCTCTGCGTAGCCTTCTCCCTGTGTCTTTGCAGGTATCCTTCATTCCTTCTGTGTGTCTGTGTCCCAATTTCTCTCTTCTTATAATGACCCCAGTCATATTTGAGTAGGTTCCACTGTATACCACTATAACCTCATTCTAACTTACTAATCATAGCTGCAATGATCCTATTTCCAAATAAGGTCCCATTCTGAGGTACTGGGGTTAGGACTCCAACACATCTTTTTTGGGGGCACAATTTAACCCATAACAAAAGACTTCTTTTTTTTTTTTTTAAGATTTATTTTATTGTTTTTGACAGACACAGAGAGAGACAGAGAGAAGGGGGAGGGCAGTCTCCATAGTTGTATGTTATCAGTTTTGAGCACAGTTTCATTCCACACAGGTGGGAGGGGGCTGCACAGGGTGGGAACTGAGCTGGGGGCCTCCTGCATGGGAAGCACACCTCAGTTCAGCACATGGGTCCGCACGGTCTGGGGCCAGGATTCGATCCTCAGTCCCTGGGGCTGCAAATCAAGCACTTAACCCACTGAGCCACCTGGCTCCCCCACAAAAGACTTCTTATATGATGACTCAGACTCCAAGGGCAAGTGCCCCCCCTCCCCAAGGCAATATCAACATGGCTTTTTCTTATCCAATTTTGGAAGCCACAAAGTGTCACCTCTCTTGTTGGTTGAAATAGAAGTCCATCTGCAAGGACAGGCATCCTAGTCAGCTCAGGCTGCCACAACACAGTACCTTAGACTGGGTGGCTTCAACAACAAACACTTGTTACCTCACAGTTCTGGAGGCTGGAAGTCCAAGATCAAGGTGCTGGCAAAGTCTGTTCCTGGTGACACCTCTCTTCCTGGTTTATAAATGGTCACTTTTGCAGCGTGTCCTCACACAGTCTCTCCTCTGTGCATGCAGACAGCTCTGATGTCTTTTCCTCTTTTTATGAGGACACCAGTCCTACTGGATTAGGGCCCCACACTCATGACCTCCTTTAACTTCAGTTATCTATGTAAAGGGCCTGTCTCCAAATGCAGTCACATTGGGGGTTAAGGCTTCAACCTATGGACTGGGGGGGTGGGGTGGGGGACACAATTCAGTCTGTAACGGAGTACTTCAGTATAGATGATGTGACATATATGTGTGTCTTTGTTGTTTTTAACCTGTGCTGTAGGAGAGGCGGTTTCACATTTGAAGAATTTGCAGGATTATAACATGCAGGGTTTTTCTTTGTTTGTTTTTTGACGCACACAGAGAGACAGACAGACCGAGAGACACAGAGAAGAGGGGGAGGTCCCAGAGAAGTCTTCATAGTTGCACATCTTCAGTTTTCTACATAGTTTCATTCCACAGGTGGGTGTGGGGCCACGCAGGACAGGAACCCGGTGGGGGGCCTTCTGCATGGAAAGCTCACCCTGGACGGGAGTTGAACTGGGAGCCTCCCACATGAAGGAGCACACACCAATTCAGCATAGGGGTTCACATGGGCCAGGCCGGGGTTCGATCCTCAGACTGCGGGGCTGCAAAATGAGCCTTCCCAGCCTCCCTGGTCTCACATTTGAAATACACTAATGAGGGATGTACAACTCAGGAATGTTAGCATTTGAAAAACCTGAATCAGAAGTCCAGCTCCAAACACAGCAACCGTGAGCATATCAGCTATCTACATCTATACCAGAGGGTTCACCAATGAGCATTAAAAATGTTAGAAACAAGTTTAATTGATCAAACAAGAGGTGTTGAAGACAGAGCGATTGTCTAGACATAGGCTACCAGCACTTCCGCAGTTGCATGAATGAGGTCTATGAATCTGAGGAGTCCTGAGGCCTAACCTCTTTGGGCATGTCATCCCAGGCCACAAACTTTCTTTACACTTGTAACCTGCGATCTAAGAGAGGACACTGTGTCTGTTCTAACCTGAGGGCTACTTGAACCTTCCACTTAAATATGATTACTTCTATACTCAGTGTACCTTTCAGCCAAGGTACTTGTTGGTCACGCCTAAGAGCAGAGACTTGGCAATTCACTGAGTTACAAGAGCAAATTACATAACAGATTTTCACGTCTGCTTGTAATAAATGTTTTTATCTGTGAATTCTGATTCAGTTGGAAGGTGGTTATGATCTTTAAAAAATGATTCTTAACAGAACACCTGGTAGTGAGGTTGTGAGAGACCTCAATAGTTGTCACTTTGCTTTAGACTAGGACTCTTAACCTGAGGTTCAAGGATAGAATTCAGAGTCTGTGAATTTGATGGGGGAGGGGAGCAGGGGATAGCATCTCCATTTTCCGCTAGCCTTTGACTAAAATTTAGTATTTCCTTCACATGACAAACGTAGGCAACAAACCTCAGTAGTGTTAGTGGTAGTTGCAACTTTGTTACCACCAATGGAAATCACATTCTCATTGTTGCAGAAATCTCACATATGCTCGGGAACACTAGAAAATGATGGGTGTTTTACATCTGCCACAGGATCTTGTTCCTTAATGATTTAAGAAGCACAGAAACACCTCTATCACAAATTCGTTATAATAATGTGATGATGATTCCAATGCCGTTGGTTTCCCTTGGAAGCTAATGTATGTATTTATGGTCCAGTACCTCTGTTCTGGAGACTTTTGCCATTCACCGGCTAGGCCGGGCTTGTCATTAACATGGCAGTGACTGCAAACTCCTGTTTCCAGTTGTCTCTTGATATTTGCAATTTGGAGACCGACTTCGTCTCAGATCTGATTATGGTTGTTTTAGCCTCATGATGTGGCTGACAAAGAACTCCTACTAGAAGAAACATCTGCCCGGCCTCCATCTTGTTCGGGCATGCTTGTATTATTAGTATTATTTTTTTTTTTTTTTTTTTTTTTTTTTTTTTTTTTTTTTTTTTTTTTTTTTTTTT
>PVKE010025846.1:0-22739 GCA_004027555.1 Craseonycteris thonglongyai | reverse complement strand
GAGGGTTCCTTTTTGTCCACAGCCTCTCCAGCACTTGTTATCCCTTGTCTTGTTGATTATAGCCATTCTAACAGGGGTAAGATGGTATCTCATTGTGGTTTTTATTTGCATCTCCCTAATTGCTAGTGAAGTGGAGCATTTTTTCATATATCTGTTGGCCATATGTATGTCTTCACAAGAGAAGTGTCTGTTAAGGTCATCTGCCCATTTTTTAATTGGATTGCTTGTTTTTTTCTTGTTGAGTTGTACAAGTTCTTTGTATATTTTTGAAATTAGCCCCTTATCAGAGGCATTGTTTGCAAATATTTTCTCCCAGTTGGTTGGTTGCCTCTTTGCTTTGTTGATGGTTTCCTTTGCAGTGCAGAAGTTTTTTAGCTTGATAAGGTCCCATTCATTTATTTGTGCTTTTACGTCCCTTCCCATTGAAGTCAGATTCATAAAGTCCTCCCTGAATCCCAGGTCTATAAGTTTAGTGCCAATGTTATTAGATGAAATCTATTGCTCATATTTTGGTTTATTTTGTTGTTGAGTTTTCTAGATACTGGTTCTTTGTTAGATGCTTGCAAATATTTTTTCCCAGTCTGTGACTTTGCCTTTTCATCTTTTAACAGAATATTTTACTGAGCAAAAGTTTAAAAATTTGATGTCCAATTTATCCATGTTTTCTTTCATGGATTGTTCTTTTGTGTGAAGTCTAAGGATTTTTCCCTTAGTACTAGGTTGTAAAGATTTTCTCCTTTTTTTCCCTCTAAAAGTTTTATAGTTTTATATGTTATATATTTAAACTGATTGCCTAAGGTGACAATTTTCAGCAAAAACAAAACCTTAGCATTTTGTTGTAAATGGTGACACACTAGATGTGTTTTGCCACTGTATAATTGTCAGGTTTGTGTGAACTCATATATTCTGCTCTAGGGTACAGAATCCTATTAGTGGTAAGTGAGAGGTAGAAGACTGGAAAAAACCCCACCAAACTTTAAGCATTTTTAAACAATCAAACCTTGAATTAAATCTTGTTATATTTTCAACCTAAACCTATTTTGTTTATTTAATCTGAATAATTAGAACAATAACAAACAAATTATAGGAAAAATCATAGTGAAAATTGGGTGTTCCTTTTTTCTAGAAATTTGAAATTAAAGAGTAATATTTTAGAGCAGGAAGACTGTTTTAAGGCAGAATTTTATTTTAAAAGCATATTGAGAGTGTTTAGTCAGAGATGGCTCAGGATAAAAAAATTTTTCCATTCCCATTTTATTATTTGTTTGTTTGTTTTTTTCTATTAAATTTTAAAATTAAATTTACTGGGGAAGCAGGGATGGCTCAGTGGGTTGAGTGCTCGCTTTGCAGTGCCGAGGACCGGGGATCGGTCCCGACCCTGGCCTGTGCGGAACCATATGCTGAACAGGGAGCTCCCCCAGTTCAGTTCTCTCTCTGTCTCTGTATCTCTCTCTCTCTCTCTCTCTCTCTCTGTCAAAATAAATAAATAAATAAAAATATAAAAAAAAAATAAATTTACTGGGTGACATTGATTAATAAAGATATATGGGGTTCAAGTTTACAATTCTATAATACATCATTTATATATTACATTGTGTGTTCACCACCCAAAGTCAAATCTCCTTCCTATTTTAAATGAAAATATGGATTAATGCTTATCTATCACAGTGGCTCTTCTCTAGGCTGAACTTTATCTCCAATCTTGTTCACCTTTAGCACGATCAAGTATATCTGCAAACTCAGTCCCACATGAATGCCTGATTCTGGATGTTATTATTTTTATAGAATTTTGCTTGACACAGAAATCCACACCATAAAAATTGTCTTTCAGCCTGCAACAACTTCCTTTCTATGCGTTCCACGTATTAGAATATGATTCATTTCCTGGCAACTAACCAAAGATTGGCTCTTTTATCACTCTCAGAAGAAGAAAAAATCCCCTTTTAAACTGCAAAGGGTGAAATTGCAGGGAAAGTTTTTGATCCATGCAATTTGCAGTCAAGGAACAGTTCTATCAGAATATATCAAACCGTTAAAAATGACCTCATCGCCTCTAGATGGCACCATACCATTATTATTATCTTTTCTTAACTTTAGGAAAGTCCATTATTTAGTCACCAGGACAGGTGTCTCTTCTCAGTTCAAAGAATTATTCAATTTTCAAAAACTTTTCAGTTGTTTTCTAGCTATTTTGAAGGTGCCTTGGACTTCTGCTCTTCTGTTTTGATTCACATTTATGTTAACATGTCTCAGTATTCAGACATTCTATGCCAATTATTTGCAAACACACTACAGTTTCCATCCTAATAAATTTTATATACATACACATACACTCTAAAATCATACACTAGCACTTAAGTGCTGAATCTGCCTAATAGCATTATACATATAAATAAAATCTAAGGACATAAATATAAAACAAGTTTACTTCATGCCATTTCTTAACTGAACAGTATTTGTAAGCAAAATATTAATTTTGTTTCTACATAAACTGCATTTTGATGTCATATATGATTTTACTTTAATTTATTATTTATGTGAAAGGGATATGAATTTGAATGTTAAAAACAATGACAGAGGGCATTAAGTAGTATGTCTAATAATCTCCTTAAACATCAATGCTCTCTCAAAAAGTAAAATGAAAGCACCCTTTCAATTGAACCACCAGACATTTAACATTTGTTTTTTAGTCCTTTGTAAAGTCAGTTTTGTTTCACAAAAAACATTTAAATGGAAAGATTAATTTAGAATTATATTTTAAGTATTACAGTGTTTTCAGATAAAACTTAAATTCAATTAATGAATCATTCAGTGTTCCATTTTGTAACACAATTTTAGCTGCTGAAAAATTTTAGGTTGGTTTATTTTTAGTGCTTGGAACAAATATAGTCAGAATACATCAGGACCAGTAATATTTGCATTGTGTCACAGAAAAATTTTTGGAAATATTTCACTTTCTGAACTTGGGGTATGCTGTGAATTCAGAAGTAATGTAGTCATATTCAGTAAACACATTTCAGTGAAAAAAAGCACCTCCTAGGTTTATATCAGTTATAGAATCGGGATGGAGAAATATATTTTCACAGGTGCTTGATCCTGTTAGTCACAGGGTCCCAAAAGAGTTGAACTTGAGAATGATGATAAAATGTGGCAGGCACTTCCCACCCTTAAAACACTATTATTATTTCTATCCCTGAGAGTCTATGAGATTTCCAATGATTCTCTGTATTTCTCCAGATAATTCATGAATACTCATTAGATCTGATGTTTCCAGGAAGAAATAATTTAATTATGTATTATGCCTACAGTCTCCTCATTTTCATTTTTATAAAATTTATGAACTTGATAAAATTTTGGCTAGCCACATATCTGAGAAAGAACTTGTAACTGGAATA
Source organism: Craseonycteris thonglongyai (assembly GCA_004027555.1). NCBI lineage: Eukaryota > Metazoa > Chordata > Mammalia > Chiroptera > Craseonycteridae > Craseonycteris > Craseonycteris thonglongyai. Next base: position 19,344 of record PVKE010025846.1, on the reverse strand, counting down.
CATAAGGAACTATGAAAATGTAACAATAAAAATACAAACAATTCAATCAGAAAAGGGGTGATAGACATTTCATTGAAGATATATAGATGATAAATCATCACATGAAAAAAAAATTGAACATCACTGACCATTAGGGAAACAAAAATTAAAATCACAGTGAGATATCACTCTATCTCCATGAGAATAGTTAAAATATAAATGACGAAGCCCCAAATGCTGATGAAGGTATAGACAAACTGGATTACTCACTTAGTTGATGGAACTTTAATATGCTACAGCCACTCTGGGTAATACTTTGGCAATATTTTATAAAATTAAACATACAATTGCCATATGACCTAACATTTGCACTCCTGGACATTTATCTGAGAAACATAAAAACTTATCTTCAAATAATACTTGTACATGGATAATTTAGCAGTTTTATTTGTGATAACCAAATGTCTGTCTATGGGTGAATCGTTAAGTAAAATGTGGTACACTTGTATCGTAGAGTACTACTCAGCAGTTAATAGGACCAAACTGTTGATGCACAGAATAATCTGGGTGAATCATTAGAGAATTATGCTGAGAAAAATTATAAAAGGTTACATACATACTGTAATGATTCAATTTCTATAACATCTTGAAATAAGAACATTTCAGAGATGGAAAACAGCTTGTTGCCATAGGGTACTAGGAATGGGGGAGTGTGTGTGGTTTCAAAGGAGCACCACAAGTGAGCCTTCTGGTGATGGGACTGTTCCATATCTTGATGGTGGTGGGTGTTCCATGAATCTAATATTGCATGGAAACATACACACTCCCCCACACAGACATGTATGCAAAATATGCATTCATGCATATAAAACTGGTAAAATTTGAATAAAACCTGTGGATTAGGAGAAGCTGGGATGGCTCAGCAGGTTAAGCGCTCGCTTTGCAGCCCTGGAGCCCGAAGATCGAATCCTGGCCCTGGCCCATGAGGACCCATATACTGAACTGGGGTGTGCCCCCAGTTCAGTTCCTGCCAGGGCCTATGCAGGAGGCTCCCGGCCCAGTTCCTTCCCTGCGCAGCCCCATGCCCACCTGTGGAGTGAAACTATATGGAAAACCAATGCTGTCAACTATGGAGACTGCTCTGGGCCCTCCCCCTTCTCTCCATCTCTCTCTCTCTGTTTCTCTCTCTGTCAAAAAACAATAAAAATAAATCTTAAAAAAAACAACAACCTGTGGATTGGATCACAGTCAGTTTCCTGACTGGTGATAGTTTACTATAGTTGTACAAGATGGTAAAATTGAATGACGCTGGATAAAAAGGGCACATAGGATCTCTCTGAATATTTTTTTCCTATGTCCTATGAATATGTATATAATTATTTAAAAATAAAAAGTTATAAGAAGGATATATTTATTTCTTCAAGAGATTATGCTATGCTAATCCCCCAGAGATTAAACTAATTTCTATTTTGAGGCTATGATTATTATGATGACGATAGTTACATGTTTGATTATAAAACACAATTATTAGATGCAAAAGTGTTAAATGCAAAAATGTTTTGTTTAATTTGTGTCAGGAATCTGTACTCTTAAGCTTTTTAATACGTCACAGTCTATTTCTATCTTTACTTAAAATTTTTTAGAGTTATGTTTCCTTGGCACATACGAATTGTAGCCTATAACATTTTCAATCCCCATTTGATCTAGATTATGTTATTTAGCTCTTGTTCCTACTAAACTCCGAAATAGTATGAATAAAAAATGAAGACATCTGGTATATGACACTTACATGTAGATTTTTATGATCTTGGCAGATTCTTAATGAATACTTTGTGAAAAAGTTAACTTTGTATCAAAATAAATTTCTCATATAATCCACTAGTATTGCTAGAAATTTCCTAAACAAGTTTCTAACAAAATATAAATGAGTTGCCTAAAAATATATCTAATTCTCTAAGACCAAATTTGAATCACAATGTCATGACAACAGCAAAATTGTGGCTTTGAGAGATGATCATTTATTTACAAAAAGCCTTAAACTTCAACTTCTTAGCTTTTATATGATTCTAGAATGAATCTCCTTTGAGACCAGTCTTCCTGAATTCAGAGTATATTTCTGGGCCAAATTCACCAATTTGGAAGCAACTAAAAATCTTTAACCTATTTACAAACTTCTAAAGGTTTTCTCAGCTTTCTTGTTATTCATTTTTTAAAAATCTTTCCACCATAAAAGGCTTTGAGCTGAGCTTTTCAAACTATCTGACAAACAACTGCTCTTTTAAGAGATCATATCTTCTCATTGCTCAGAGTATGAGCTACTTACTACATATGAAACCCAGAGTTAAGCATCAGAATTAGACTAGAGTGGTGTGTGTGTGTGCGTGCATGTGTGTGTGTGTGTGTGTGTGTGTGTGTGTGTAGAAGGGGAAGTGTTGTTGGGCAGGAGTGTTTAGGTAGAGAGAATAAAATGGCTAAGAAACATACCCAAATGTAAGAAACATACCCAAATGACATGAATATTTTTTTCAGGGTTGTGCATTGTACCACTGACTAGGAGAGATACTGAAATTTCTCCAGGTTAATTTAGGAAAAAAAATCTGTAATTTAAATCCTTTAAACACTATGGCAAGATTACTGAATTTAGAATTAGGAGATCTGTGTTAAAGGACTGACTTAATGTTCCAATGTTATGATCTTGAATGATTTAATTCTGTGTTCCTTAATATTCTCATGTGTAAAAACAGAGGCTTGTAATATGCTTCTAAAATGGCTTTCATGAAAATTAAACAAGTTAAGATACACATGAAATAAATATTTAAAATATTAAGGTCTATTTAAATATGTTATTGCTCCTTAGCGATCACAGTAATTTAGTTAATGTATGTCAACTTACATGTGTACTGTGTATGTATTATGTGTGCACATAAATTAACCACATGAAATCTGAGAGAACAGACTTCTCTTTCTATTTTTTGTTTAAACTACTATATGTCCATGGTCCAGCTCATAGAAGGTATCTAAAAATAACTATTGAATAAATGATGAGCTTTAAGAAAAAAGAATGCTCAAATCTAAAAATTTAATTTATTATAATTTAATTGGTTTCAGGGTAAGAATGAGCACAGAAACTTTTAGACTAAGAACTGAATTATAGAATCTCCTAAGTGAAATGAAATAATTTTAGAAATGATGGTAAACGTTTTTTCTTAATAGTTTCATTTTATTGGTACTGGCATAGCTATGCGCATCAATCATGACAATCTTCTCATAAATTTGAAGTAATTCCTAGAAAATAAAATCTAATTCTTTAGTCTGGCACTAACCTTTTCAAATTTAGTTTTCCATATTACCATTCTTGTCTCTTTTGGATATTTTCTTTATCTCCCAGCTGTCTTCTTTCTCTACTGTCTTGCCTCCTTGCCTGTGTCTAGGCTTTATCTTCATTTTGGAATGTCCTTCAGTTTATTTCTATAGAATCAGATCCTACCTACCTGTGGAGTTTAGTCTCTACTGACATTTTCTCTATAAATCCTAGGCAGATATCCTCAGAGGTACTCTCTTTTTGGATTAAATATCCACTTTACATTTACCCCCTTGAAAACCTGGTAACTTCCTAGTCTAAATGGTAAACTTTTAAATAAAATGTTTTATTTTATTGTATTGTTTGAGAGAAGGTGAGAGAAAGAGAGAGAGAGAGAAAGAGAGAGAAGGGGGAGGGCCCAGAGCAGTCTCCATAGTTGTACATCATTAGTTGTGATATAGTTTTATTCCACACAGGTGGATGTGGGGCCACTTGGAGTGGGAACTGAACAGGGGGTCTCCTGAATGGAAGGCAAGAACCTTCACTGCTGAGCCATCTGGGCAGTTCCCAGTTATACCACAGTTCAGCATATGGGTTTTCATGGGCTGTGGCAGGGAATTGAACACTGGTCTTCGCGATTGTGAGGTAAGTGCCTCAACCACTGAGCTATTCTACCATGTCCCTAAATGGTAAATTTTTTGATGGAGGTTCTGTGTCTAATTTACCTTCATATTTTTTAACTGAATTATAATTGACATACAATATCCTATTAGTTTCAGGTGTACATCAGAATGATTTAATATTTATGTACATTAAGAAATGATCACTAGAAACCATCTTTGTACTTTCCAGATTACATATATTGTAAATATACACCAATTATTTGTTTAATGAACAAGTTGAATGCATATGCATTTTCATGCTTCTGCTGCTAAACAACTTGCATTTATCAGTAATTGTTGTTTATAAGGAATCCATAGATGATCATGATTTTGACATACTCATTATTATTATTATGATTAATTGATTTTGGCAAAAGTGAAAGTTAATTCTATTGGAAAATGATACTTATTTCAACAAATGGTGCTGAAAAAATTGAACACTATATGCAAATAAATAAATGAATGAATAAACAAATAAATAAGGAAAGAAACAAGAAAAAAGGGAGTTTAGATTCTTATCTCACAAATAAACTTATAATGAATCATATACTTAAATGTAAGTATTACAAGTATAAAACAGGGGAGAAAGACTTTGTGATCTTTAGTTATGCAAAGTAATCTTAGATATGACATCAAAAGCATATCTATAAAAAAAAAATAACTTGGATTTTATCTGAATTAAAAATAAAAATTTTGGGGAAAGCCAGGACGGCTCAGCGGGTTGAGCGCTCGCTTTGAGGCCATGAGGACCGAGGATCGAATCCCGGCTCCGGCCGGGGCAGGACCCACGTGCTGAACTGGGGAGTTCCCACAGTTTGGTTCTCTAACTGTCTCTGTCTCTGTCTCTCTCTCTATCTGTCAAAAAGTAAAATAGAAATAACTATGCACTGAAGACAAAAAGATAATTTCTCTCTATAAATGTGAAAAGATAAAAAAAAAAAAATAAAAAAAAAAAATAAATAAAAATTTTACTCATCGAAAGACCCTAGTAAGAAAAAAGAAAGATAGCCAGAGAATTTGAGAAAAAGAATTGCATCTAGAATATATAAATAACTCTTACAACTCAATAAAATGACAACCCAAGTAAACAATAGACACAAATTTGAATAGAAAGTTCAACATATGGGTAACAAATAAAGACACAGAAATATGCTCAACATTATTAGTTATTAGAGAAATGCAAATCAAAGCCAAAATGAGATACCATACCATATCCTGTAGAATGCCTAAAATTAAAAAGACAGATTTTTCAATTGTGATCAAGAATATGGAGAAACTACAATAGATACATTGTTCCTGTGAATATAATGTAACAAAACTACTTTTTCCTGTTTTAAACATGTTAAACATATACTTGCCATGTTTTCTAACAACTCTACTTCAAAATACTTTCCTGAGAGAAATGAAAACAAATACCCACAGTAAGCCTTCTGTGTGACTGTTGATGGTAACATTGCTTATATGAGCTCCAAACTGAAAACAACCCAATTATCTATAACCAAATGATGAGTAGATAAACAAAATGAGGCATATCCTTACAATGAAATTTTTTTTTAAACAAAGTATTTTATTTATTTATTTATTTATATATTGACAGAGAGAGAACTGAACTGGGGGAACTCCCCGGTTCAGCACATAGGTCCACACAGCTGGAGCTGGGATTCGATCCTCGGTCCCGGTGCTGCAAAGTGAGCGCTTAACCCACTGAGCCATCCCGGCTTCCCCATAAAATGAAATATTATTTGTCAATTAAAAGAAACATAATATAGATGCATGTAACAAAAGATATGAGCCTCAAAAATATCCTGAGTGAAAGAATACATATGGAATGGTGAAATATATATATGAAGTTTCTATATAAGACAAAACTTTAGAGATAGAAAGTAGATCATTGTTTTCCTGGTTCTAGGAATGGAAATTGCCTACAAATGAGCATGCAAGAAATTTTGGGTGATGAAAATGTTTTAAAGCTGAATTGGAGTGTTGTTTATAAAATTGTGTCTATTTACTAAAAATCATTGACTAGTAGACTGATAGTTTGTGAATTTTATTGTTTGTAAATTATACTTCAGTAAAGTTGGAGAGGGAAGGGAGGAAGGCAGGCAGGAAGGAAGGGAGAGATGGAGAGGTAGAGGGAGAGGTAAAGGGAGCGTCTAGGAGCTTCTTGGGATTCAATGGTTTGTAATGGTAATAGAAGTATTTGTAGTATGAGTAATAGTAACAGCTAATATTTATTAATCAATCATTAGCTTTAATGCTCAGTATCAAGTCTTAAATGGATTATTTTATTTATCTTCATAATAGCTTCATGAAGTAGGTCCTATATTATCCTCGTTTTATGTTTGAGAAAATGTAATCACAGAACATTAAGTAAGTTGCCTAAAATTACCCAACTAACAAGGGCTGCAGTCATGTTATACTGCCATTCTTGATAATCAGAACCATTGCATATCCTATGTAATGTGATGCCTCAGGGAAGTCGGGATGGTTCAGCGGGTTAAATGCTCACTTTGCAGTCCCATGGACCAAGGATCGAATCCTGGCCCTGGCCCAGGCGGACCCATATGCTGAACTGGGGTGTGCCTCCCATGTGGGAGGCCTCCAGCCCAGTTCCCTCTCTATGCTGCCCGTCCCCCGCCCACCTGTGTGGAAAGAAACCATGTTGAAAAACTGATGACGTACAACTGTGAAGACTGCTCTAGACCCTCCCCCTTCTCTCTATCTCTCCCTGTCTCTGTCAAGAACAATAAAATAAATCTTTAAAAGAAAAACAATGTGATGCCTCAATGCCTGCCTATGGTTACTTTAGGAATACAAAATTGTTAGTACGGTAACAGTCATGAATTTTAAACAATAGTCTATATATAGAAGAATGAGTAAAGTTAATTCTCACTACCAACCATACCTTGCCTTTGTGCAGGTTTTGATCTTTATGGTAACAACCTATAGTCTAAGCTTGCTTTTTCCTTTAATTTCTTTTTTTTTTAATTGTTAAATTTATTAGGGTGACATTGATTGATATAAATTACATTGCTTCCAGGTGTACAATTCTACATTACATTGTCTATACGTTGCATTATGTGCTCACCACCCAGAATCATAAGCTTACTTTTTGAAAGCAAGATATTAAATGAAGGTTTCCCTGCCATTCAGGAGCTAAGTAAAACTAATAAGACGCTACTCTCCAAGTTTCATGGCCTCTTCAAAATTTCTGTAAATTCCAGCAGATTTAGACTCTTGGAATCACGTCCTGTCCCTCTTCCACCTATGCAAAAGTCAGCTCCCTTTTAGAGTCCCCCCCAAAATCAGGTTTAATAAAAGCATTTTGAGTTGAAGAGATTTACTGACTATATTTGACACAGTGTTTTCAGGCTAAAGAGAAGACAACTTAAAAAAAAAGGGTAGACATGACTAGTTGTGGATTTCTATGACACTAATGAAATAATGAAATAATGAATTTCCATGAAACAGGCCCCGACTTACACATGTTGTTTTCAAATTTCCGTTCTTATTTTGTAAAAGCTTTTTTTTTTAAGTGAGGATCATCAAAATCACGTAAGTTCATCGCTACTAAACTTAGATCTGTTTCTGGACATCATTATTAATTTACAAGTAATTCAGCTGTCCTTCTGCCATGGAGTTTTCTTAGCCCTTAACCCCCCATTTTTCTAAGTTCTTTCTATGTCTAAATTCTTTCTATTTCTTCTACTTCTTTTTTCTCGCGGAACAAAAATTGTTTCTCTGTCCCATTTGGATAAACTTAGTTCTCTCCTACATGTTTTGGTGCTTCAAGTGTATTTTGGCCCAGGAAGACTATTTCTCTCAAGGATAAGTCACACAAGAAAAAGGAATTCGCATGCCAACTCCTAAGGTAAAAAAAAATTTTCATCTAGTTACATAGATTTTTATCTCTATTCCCTCTCACCTTTGATTATAGACTCTCCAACATATTTCCATGAAAATGTGTCTTTAATCCAAGTAGGTGTGTTTTTTATGAAAAAAGTACTGCATCTATTGCTATATTCTAATTCTAAGATGTGTTTTGCTTTCCTAAGTGAAACCTAGGACTTTGTATCAATTCTTTTTTATAATTCTAAATTAATTTGGGTAATCATGAGTTGGGTGTTTAGGATTAAAAGTACTATTTTCATTTCTGACTGAATTCTACTCATACATGAATCACTTCTTATAGCCTGAACGCCCTATCCATTTTTCTTGAGTCTATGTTACAGGGATGGCCTAGAATGAGGTCTCTTAATTTTTTTTTTTTTGATCACGTAGACCACTTTTAAAATATGATGAAAGCTGTAAACTATCTCCTTACATAAATGCAAGTATAACATTTTTTTCTACAACATCAGGGGCTTTATCTACTTTTTGAAGCCTACCCATGAACTCTCAGGCCCACAATATCAGATTAAGTTCCCTTGTAGTACAATTATTATAACATAGGATGTATAGCAATATGCGCTGAATCACTTTGAAAACTTATTATGTGGTTTCAGGTTTCTTCTTCTTCTTTTTTTTTTTGGAGGTCTTTTTGAGGAGATGTTTTGCATGAATGCTAAGTGTCAGATTACTACATTATTACTGGTTTGTGAAGAGGACACTATGCAGTTGGTCAAAGTCTCCTACAATTTTTTCCCCCATAGAACAAAGTGACCCTTCTCTTTTAAAACACATTAAGGGTTGAAAAAGTCATTAGGATGTGAATATGGATATCTCAGGAATTGATGTACTACAATTGGAGCTGTTACATTAATGAAAGTGAGATTATCATAGAAATGAATCATATAGCCATAAACTTGTAACACACAGAGGGATCCATTAGTATGTCAGTGGAAATGATGTGATAATATCAAAGAAAATGGGTTTTGTCTTAATGTAGAGCAAATGTGAGCTGAACATATAGCTAAATTTTAGAAAACTCTTAAGACGATTTAAGAGCTAAAACTACCTCAATATCTTAAAAGTCTTTAAAATTTATTCTATTGTTAAATCTGATTACATTGAGATAGTGATATTTATTATATCAGCTAATAAAGGTAGAAATTAATTACTATAAGATTATTAATTTCTACCTATCTTTTAATATGTGCAAAATTTCTGCTGATATATAGATGTCTTCAATGCCTGCATCTACTTCGGCAGCTTAAGAATCTGATATAAATTCCTTTCTCTGAAAGCCATTCAAATTCTGTGTTTGGAAAAGCTGCTTTTGGAATAGAAGTTGGGGATAAAATCAAGATATTAAAAGTTCACCTTTTATTTCCTGTGACTGCAATTAGAGTGAAATTATAACTTGCCTTCTATATTAAAAAATGTGAGTAGAATTTCTTAAGATAAATGTATAACAATTAGTTATTCTTGAAATTGGAAACCTGCTTCATAAGATTCAGTCAGTAACTGAGGGGTTCAGAAATGAGAGGTTATTGACCCTGATGAGAATAACCTGGAGTGATAATCCAGTAAATTTTTGATCTAAAGATCTCTAAAGATCACCTAGCTAAGAACTATTTGGAGTTTATAATTTTACTTTATTATCATTTTAGAATTTACTCAGATCTTGAACTGAAGAATATCTCACATTTCAACCTAGAAATAATGACTTGATATAATTACATACTGTCCTTTTTGAATTTTGGGAAACAAAAAGTCTATATATAATACATTTTCAGTGTTTATTCAATCAAGGATATGAAATGTTAAAAATTAATCAATTGAAGTCACATTATCTATTTGTTCAAAAATTTTATATCTCATAAACTAACCTATAAGGGAAATTTTTTTAATGTAAATTTTAATGTCTAATTTCAATTATAAATACAATTATGATTTCTAGAAATAAAAGCAAAAATGCTTCCTAAGATGGTCAATTAATATTTATTAAATTGGTACAATCATGAATAAGGTAAGGAAAGCCTTCTATGATTCCACAAGACAAACAGTTAAATAGATATTTTAAATATGGTGTGATAACTGTTAAATGATGAGGAATATAGAATACCACAGGATACTATATTCTATAAAATAGGTATGTGTGAAAAACCTGTGGCAGGTAGTTTAGTCTAGGAAATTGTGACATTGTTACTAGCTTGTCCTTCATGGTATCTCCATACAAATCACAGAGCCTGGAACATTGCAGATCTTTAACAAATATTTATTAAATGAATAAATGAAGACATTATATCTTCCTTCAGTAGCTAACAGTCTAGCTGGAAGACAGCCATGTGAAGTTGTCTTAATTATATGCTTGTAATAAAATGATGATGACCATTTAGTAGGTATTTTTTTTGTGTGGTGGAAACTGTGGTAGGTGTTTTATATCTTATTTCCAATTTCTTAAACAATTATGAAAGACAATAATTATAAACTAGTACCTGACATGTCTGTAATACATACTGTGTGCTGGTTTTTCCTTTTTCTTTGATGAAGAGTGGGTGAGTTAGGGAGAAGAAAGTAAAGTATGAGTCTCTTTTTTTGGCAAAAGGAACATCCGGAGCACAGATGTAGAGATATAAGAGTGAATGGTTTGTTCAGGCATTGAGGTGGTTATTCACTTTATTTCAATGATCAAATAATTTGTAAAAATCATTTGAAATTCAGTTTTACCCTGGACCTACTGCCCCTCTGAACTTTCTGTGACATGACTCACTACTTTCTCTGAAAGGTGAATTTTTTAATGTTAGATTAAATCTTACTCCTTCTCTAGTATGTGTTGTTATAGACCGTGATCTTGGCTTCATTATGGCTGGAGGTGAGAAGGTCATGATTCCCTCTTTGTCATGCCAGAGAAAGTGTGAGTGTGACATCTATGAGAGTCACTGAGGAAAGAGGAATCATCCTGTACTGAATCTTAAAATTCTTACAAAATGTTCTTTTATACTGTTGAAGGCTCAGTCCCTTGGAAATCATAGCTGAAATAGCTTTCGGTCTCTCTTTCGTGTTCTCCATTGTCTTTATATTATAATGATTTAAAGAAAGAAAACAAGCATGTGATCTCAGCTGCTTCCCCCAAAATGCACTTGGTTTCTCTGTTTTTAAAATGCGCAAAAATAATTGAAGCAAATTATTAGTCACACTAGCATGAGGCTGTGACAAATTGTAGACGAAAATGAGAAACCCCTCCAAGAGAGGATTATGATAAAATTGCCAACACTCTCTCTAAGAGGGCCAGCTGGAGGCAGCAATAGTCTCTAAAATCATGAGCCCCAGATCGTCTTTTTTTCTCTTTTATTGAAGCACTATACAACCACAGGTGGTAAGCAGTAGTCGATTAAGCTCCCACTTCCAAAATTAATAGGATTGTGCCTTCTGATAGTCCCAGAGTTTTGGCTTGTGTGTGTTAACTGTTAGGCCAATGTTACTTTTTCTTTTTCACCAGGGCATACATTAATTCAGCATCCAGAGCTGACTTGTGAGCCCCTCGGTCTCTGTCTCCCTCTCCTAACGAGCAGCCAGGCAGGATTCACTAGTATCATCCTGCACTGATGATCCTCTTCCTAGAACCAACCCCCACCAGCAGTGCCTGCTTGCTGCATCTGCCTCTGGCTTCCAGCTATGGACACCTGTGAAATCGAGTAGAAGTGCTCAAGGGGACATTGGACTTTCTAGGTTCATGCATTTACCACTTGAGATTTCTGATACAGAAAGTATAAATACCACATGTAATTAGCTGCATTATCTCCTGCCACCTGAAGCCATTTTGATTAAGAAGATTGAGAGATTTGTACAGTATGACAAATTTCACATTATAGTCTTCAGATTTTCATATTTATATCAGAGTGCTCTTAGCCCTGTTTTCTCTAGATTTTTTTTTTTTAAACACACGTGCATCATCTCAAGCTGTATCTTCACCAGTGGAAGTTTCGATGACTGCAATAATCTCCTCCTCCATAGCGTTCCCATGGCAGCCCTACCTTCATTCCCGTTTGTATTCTATCCTCTATATTTGTGGCAGATTGATCTTTATTTTTTTTGTTGGAAACTTAATTTTTTTTCCATATTTCTATTACATTAAATCTTATATAATTCAGGGAGTAGATAGTGTGTTAGGAGGTAAAAGGCCTAGATATGGATTTAGTGACCTACTTATTCATTTTTTCCCTCTTTTTTACTTATCACTGTATTTCCTTTATTTAAAAAATATACTTTGACTACTGCCAGACTCTTTCCTCATAAATAATTGCAATCTTTTCTGACAAACTGACCTTATAGTTCATGGGCAATTGTTCCATATTCTGAGATGATTTAAAGAACAAGCTTTCATTTGTCATTTGACAAATTTCCACACACCTGGTACTCTATTCCATAATATACTTGTGTTCACCTAAAAATAACATTTCAAATCAAGTGCCAGTGAATTCAGTTCTAAAATATTCATGTTACTTTGTGGACTTTTGGAAACTCGGACATAGTCCCTAGTATTATTTCGTGCAGGACACCTCTTCAGTTTGAGAAGCTGGTCTTTACGTAACTCACTTCCTTTGGATCTTCATTTACAGCCTTCCTGCTTATTCATGTTAAGCCAATCCATCTCCTTATTCATACTCTTTGAAGTCTTCCTGGTGTCCTTCTGCTTAACAGGCCTTCCCTGCTTTTAGCTTATAAAATACTAAATGCTGCACTACAAATTTTTTAGTATATAAATAGAAAAAAATACAATATCACTATCTTGCAATATTCTACTTAAAAAAAAAAAGATTAATTTTATTGTTTTGAGAGAAGGTGAGAGAGAGAGAAAGAGAGAAGAGGGGAGGGCCCAGAGTAGTCCCCATAGTGATAAATCATTAGTTGTGACATGGTTTCATTCCACACAGGTGGATGTGGGGCTACATAGAGTGGGAACCAAACCTGCAGCCTCCTGCATGGAAGGAAAGAACCTTCCGCACTGGGCCATCTCTGTAGTTAGCAGTTGTACCGCAGTTCAGCATATGGGTTTGCCTAGGCTGGGGCCAGGAATTGAACCCTGGGCTTCATGATTGCTAGGCAAGTACTCAACCACTGCGCTATCCCATCATCCCCTATTCTACTTGTTTTAATTATGTTTTCTCAGTTAAATAATAAATTCCTTAAAGGCAGAGGCTGTATCTTACGTGGAATGAATATCCCCAATAGCACTTAATACTCTTTTGACTATGAAATAGGGCTCAGTAAATTCTTTCTGAATGAATCAAGTGCTTGATTGTAGAGGGTTTCTCAATTTCTGGCAAGAGGATTTGAAAGGTGAAAATCATTGATTTTTTGGTTTTGATAGTTGGACTACTTTTTGTTTTTAAACACACAATTTACTGTGGTTCTTATGGGCAGAAAACCTCAGAGTGACCTGCCCGTGAGAAGGGTGATAAAATGTGATTTCACTTTTTTTTCTAGTATTATTAAAAAAATTTTTTCATGTGTTAGAAACTCTTACTGATGACAGTCACCTAAATAAATTATTACATTGTGTTGCAAATCCTAGTGCAAGAATAATCTAATTTTCACTTTGACGCCTAATGATTATTATGTGCTTGGCTTGTGGTCTTACCATGCCAATTAATAGTTGGCTACATGCTGTTTTTTCCTCTAATCATTTTTATGCAGGATTTGTTCACCTCATAAGGGAAGAACCTATTTCTGCAAATACTTGTGCCCCACACTGTGCTGGTGACTGACTACTTGAATGATTGGTGTTCCAACCTGAACTTAGATGCAACAGAGAAATGATACTATACCTACAGAGGAAAGTGCCAGAAGGCTAATCTTTTACTTCGTATTCAATTTGTGTTTCATAATAATACTATGACTTTGTATGTGTCTAAAAATATTTACCTTTTCAAATGCTTTCAAATTATAATCTTATTTTTACCATTTTTGGTATTCTATCCTCCTAGTTCCTAACCTTTTATGATAACAGTGCCTCTGGTTGATTTTATAAACTACATATGACACTTGTAATTCAGTTTCTATTATTCTTTGTGTCAGAGCAGTTTTAAATAATCTTTATAGAAGACTTTGAAAATCAAACACCATTTTCCTCAGTTTTACAATTTTGAAGGATTTCTGTAGGCTTTTAAATATTTTTAGCACTCTATAAATTTTCTCAGTACATCCAATGATGAGTTGTAACCCACAAAGTTTATATATCACCATCATTGAAAATCTCTCAGCTTGTACTAATAATAGAGTTGCCATCAGTAGAAACACTTCGATCTATCTATGTATAATCTATTTATCATCTATCTATCTACCTATCTAACAATCTCTGTTCTTTATACATTTATCTATCATATCATCTATCATCTATCTATCTATCTATCTATCTATCTATCTATCTATCTATCATCATCTATCATCTTCTATCATCTATCTAGCTTGTTAACTAGCTAGCTATCTAGTTGCTATCACCTATCTATCTAATCATCTACCATCTATCAACCACTTATCAACAGAGGATGCCAAAAAATGTATACACATTTTAAGAAAGGGGAAAAACTGTATTAAAATTGTAATAATATATATCAACAAAAAATGATGAATACAAGTCATATTTGACTTCTGCAATTATAAGAGGTGCTCAAAGTGGTTACCATCAGTGTCCAGACACTTTTGATTATGGCAAACTACTACTTAAGCAATGTTGACCAAAGTGTCCACTTGTATCACCAAGTATGCCATTTTAATTTACCATACAGATCAAACTTACCACAAATGCGTGCAATTATGAGGCATGCTAGAGCTTCTGTTGCACACTTATGCCTCCATTGTCATTGTATTCAACAATGTTCTTGAATTTCTAATGCCATGTCAAAATGGTCTTGCATTTCTTGAACGACAATGGTGCTTCTGCCATTTTCTTTGATAGTCCTGCTTGTTGCATGGTGATGCTAGTATTCATTTAATTAATGCCATCTTTTGAGCAAACGTCATACTACACACTACTACCATAATTCAATTCAGCTTTGAAAAGTAATACATAGATAACATCTCTTAAAATGTGTGTACATTTTTTTTGGCATCCCTGATAAATCCCTCATGTCCTATGACTTCCAGAGCCCAAAGACAGAATAGATATCATCCTGGCTTATCATTGCCACCTCCATTTAATTTTCATTTCTATCAAGTATATACCACTTACTGCCCATAACTTCTACCAACCACCTGATCACTCTTTCTCATTCATGGAAAAATTTAGCTCTAAGATTATTATTGTTTATGTCTCTACTTTGGTTTTTAAATATTAATGTTAAATTTATTTGGGTGACATTGGGTTGGTAAAAATTACATAGATTCCAGATGTACAATTCTACATTATATCATCTATGTATTGAATTATGTACTCACTACCCAGAGTCAATTATCTTTCCATAACCATATATTTGATGCCCCCCCTCTTCCCCTACCCTTCCCCCCTTATCCTTAGGTAATCTACTCCTATTATAGTCAGTATTTATGGTCAGAATTTGACATTCATGTAGATTAATCATCCAACACCCCCTCCTTCTAAACTGTAAATCTTATTTTCAAAAATCTGTTTTCCACCTATCTGGATTATCTGCTGTCATAGTCATATACAAGTATATCCTAAAGCTTGCCATATCAGTAATTACATCAGCTCCCGATTTTCCAATTTACTTACTCTAATGCTGCTCAATTCCAAAATTCTTTAATCTAATCAAAACTCTGCATGCCTTACTTTTAATCTTCTTTCTTTTATTTATTAGAGAATCCACACATAATTGGCTTCTGTAAGAACCTCAATTTCTTTGCCTCTTTCTTCCTCTATTTCTTCAACTGTCAAAATCCCAAACTTGACTTAAAACAAGTTATTTTTCCTCTCTTTGGCTGCCTTGGAGAAGCTGACTATTAAAAAAAAATACAATGCTATATAGTTTTTATAACAAAGAGTATTTCATTTATATAGTTTTTATTTGCAAATTATGTGCTATTTTATGTGAGTAAAATTTATAAAAAACTTATGCTTGTGACATATTTGTATCCTTTTTTTTTTTAACTCTCTACTTTTATTGCCATCATCTTAATCCAGGATAACATTATTCATTGCATCAACTATTGGAAAATTCTTCAAATTAGACTACATACATTCTTTCTGGCATGTCCCTCTAAATCTTTCATTCTCTTAGTACAGTGATTTTTCAAAAATGTAAATCAGATCATGTTGCTTCCTTGATTAAAACACTTCAATAACTTCTCTTTGCCTATTGTAAGAACTGATGCCTTACTCAAACAGATGCTCTTGGGGCACAAGATTTGTCTTCTTGACCATAGTGTAAGAATAATGATACACAAAATAATTCTTTTGAAGACTAGTGTAATATAAATAATGTGCAGGAAACCATCATTAAATAATATGCTTCTATTGATATCTCCCTCTAACAATGGGTGGGATCAAACCAAGACTAAATTCAATATTGGAATTTACAAATTTACTGCTTTTCTATTACTCAGGATGTTAATTTTTAGTTGCATTCAATTATATTAATAACAGCAGACCTCCATCCCATTTCCCCCTGGCTCAGATTTAGATTGGTTTATATGCTTTTTTTTTTTTTTTTTTGGTAGTGATTTAAAGTAGTCATTACCATAGAGCTGGTTTTAGAAAATTGTAGTGTGTGTGTGTGTGTGTGTGTGTGTGTGTGCACATGTGTGTGTGTTTGATGAAAGTGAGGAAGGGAGAGAGGTAGAGAACAAAAGAATAAACTCAAATCTCTCCTGCACAATGACTCTCAGAACCTTACATGGTATAGATTCTGGTTATGTTTTTCTCTTCCCCCAATGCTCTATCTCTCATTCGCTATCTTCCTCTTCTCTCCTTTAAACATAGTTTGGTTCCTTTCAAGGGCTTTTTCACTTAATATTACTCATGGTATTTATGCAGAGCAGAAGAATAGAACATTCTTTCCTCCATTCTTATGTATCTGGTTCTTTATCTTTTGGATAAAGCGTTTAAATACCACCTTGTTCAAGAGGCTTTCCAGATGCCCATCCCTAAAGTTACCTCACCTTACAGCCATACTGCTATCAATTCACCATTTAGTTTATTTCCTTTTCATCACTTATGAAACACTGAAGGTGCTTTTGTATTTACCTGCAGTATGTCTGTTCCTCACACCATAATACAAGCTTTATGAAGGCAATGATTCACCATAGTGTCTCCAGTGTTTACAACAGTGCTTGTATAGAATAGGTAACCAATGAACAATGTTAAATAAGTGAGTGAATGACTGGAGAATAGCAAATGACATTAAAATCACAGTCATCAGGAAAAAGTCTTCATGAAGAAATGATGTTTGTAAAGGTCTCTTCTGAAAGAATAGAGATATCCATGCTCCAGTTGGATGCAGTGTCATAAGAGGTCTGATTTCATGGCCAAATTCAATCACTGATACCTTTTCAAGCACAACCAACTACCTATGAGTTCCTTTTCTTCTTTGAGCAGGTTTCAGAAATTTTACTTGCTTGTTTCTCTTCTAGCAGTGCCCCTAATCAGGCTATGAATTATTTTATTTCTGCCAAAGCTCCTTTCAATGAAGACAACTTTTCAGTTCCCACTTCAGTTCTTCCTCTAAACACATACCTCCAAGTTCTGTGTTGATTCACAACCCTGGAAATTCCCCAGGTGAAATCTGAAACTGGCCAAAGAAAGCAGACCACTCCCGATGGGTAGGTGGCAGTTTTAATAAGCAGGGAGTAGATTTCCACACTCACCCTCTGGAATCTTAAGTTTATATAGAGATCTTAAGTCAGTCACATATACCAAGTCACCCGGGTATTTAGTCACATATACTGACCAGATGGTCTCAACTACACTTTGCTTTCTCAAGACTGTGTCCTTGAAAATGACTCCCACTGTGGGAACAATGGGCAGAGTGTACATTCAAAGGACAGGGAAGTGGGTAGGGAGTAAGGAGACTCCAATTTCCTGGGTCCAGCTTACAGGTCTGTTACCTCTCTTTTTCATTACCTCTTCCAAAAGTCAATCCATTTTTATAGATCCTCCTATTCATTTCTCAAGAGACTCAATAAGGGATTACACAAATAAACAATGTAAAAACATTTTGGAAATGAAAGAATCACAAAAAGTTGGTTGGTGAAATTCATAAATCTATTCCTCATGGTTCCCTTGCAAATAAAACTTTATGAAGGTGAGATGACTATGTACCATTGAGAACTCAGCCACTTTATTAGGCATTTCAAGCAGAAAGAGATTTAATGGAATGAGTGAAAGCCTTCTAAAACCACAGGAAAATCCTGTTAATGTCAGTGAGAGTGGCATGAGATTTCAAATATGTTCCAGAAAATGAGGATGTCAATGCCAACCACTTTTCAGGAATCATTGAGAATATTCTTCCCACTGTCATAGTTTTTCAACCACATCCAGGTAGGTACTATCTGGTGGGAATTTAAAGGAGATGATACATGAAGGCTACTTTGAGAAGTTTCACATCTGATGAAGTCCATGCATCTATTCACCACTGTTTCTGGAAGACAAAGGCAATGGATTCTGCTTCTCCTCTACTTCCAACTCATGAAAAGTTGTGTCATTGGCAGAATCAATCACATTTAGGCCCTGGAAACAAGGAAATCTGGGAAAGATATGTCCCAGGATTTTAGCTCCCAGCATTCATTGAAAGTGGTAGGCATAAATTCTGTTTGCCAAAACAAAAAAGCAGTAGGCGAGATGAACTAAATAAGTAATCCCCTCCACCACCTTCAGATGAATGGGAACAAATGCAAAGCAAAGCAAAGCAAAGCAGCTGCCCCAAGAATGATCATTTTCATCTCAAGAGAATTCCTGATTAAAAGATTTTTGTTTCACTGAGAGGTAATTTAGACATAATATCCATTTTCTCTGTTTTTCTGACATATAGAAAAAATGGAAAAACCATTTTATGACAAAAGGTGAAAGGATGAAAGGGCCAAATAAAATTTTTGTCGATTCTGGATAATGTCTGCTCTTTGAAGATTTAAAAATGAAGCAAATATACTATTTCCCATATTTCACTATTTGAAGACCTAGCTGGGGAGACAAGATTAAAGTACATAGAACAAATTGAGAGCAAATATGCTGTATGAGGATAATAAGCTTGATGTTGTAGCTTCTTACAAGAAAGAACATACTAAAATGTTTGAAACAATGAAAGAAAGATTGCTGTCTGAGCCTTAAAGATCAATAATACGTACATGGTAAAAGGAAGGAAGAGCACTTGAAATGCATGTATGGAGGAAATAATGATATAAGCAAAGGCTGGAATGAGTGCACAGAACAACAGTGGGAGGTTTAGCAAAAGCTTTTAAACAATTTCTGTTTCTAAAAATGTTTGTTTAAATTGAGGGGGAACAGAGTTTGCTTCCTCCAAATATACTACTTTGAGATATTGATTTTTTTTAAGCTGTTTTTTT
>PVKE010025845.1:0-22739 GCA_004027555.1 Craseonycteris thonglongyai | reverse complement strand
TTGATATTAGCCCCTTATCAGAGGCATTGTTTGCAAATATTTTCTCCCAGTTGGTTGGTTGCCTCTTTGCTTTGTTGATGGTTTCCTTTGCAGCACAGAAGCTTTTTAGCTTGATAAGGTCCCATTTGTTTATTTGTGCTTTTACTTCCCTTGCCCATGAGGTCAGATTCATAAAGTCCTCCCTGAATCCCAGGTCCATAAGTTTAGGGCCAATGTTCTCTTCTATGCAATTTATTGTTTCCTTTCGTATTTGGAGATCTTTAATCCATTTTGAGTTAATTTTGGTATATGGAGAGAGATCGCAGTTCACCTTCAGCCTTTTGCATGTGGCTTTCCAATTTTCCCAGCACCATTTACTGAAGAGGCTTTCTTTTCCCCACTGTATATTTTTTGCTCCTTTATCAAAAATAATCTGTCCATAAATTTGTGGGTTTATTTCTGGGTTTTCAATTCTGATCCATTGGTCCGTGGGTCTAAATCAGCCTATTTAAACAAGAAGTTATCAAGCAGGTTAACTAAAACCAGAGACAAACAGTAAATGAGGTTCTTTTTAAGTCCTTTTCCAAACAACTATAAGATGTTAAAGCATTGTGTCTAGTTTCACAGGAAAACCTAGGACTGAAATTAGTGAGTATATTAATATTTACAAAATTCCCCAAAAGCGTGTAGCTCTGTGTTAGACTCCATTATTTCCCTTCTGTTCAAGGAAAATTTCATTTGTTATTTTTACATTTTTTTTATTTTATTGTTTTTGACAGAGAAATGACAGAGACAGACAGAGACAGAGAGAAGAGGGCCCAGAGTAGCATCCATGGTTGTAAGTCATCAGTTTTTCAACATGGTTTCGTTCCACACAGGTGGGTGGGAGCTGCGCAGGGTGGGAACTGGGCCAGGGGCCTCCTGAAGGCATGCCCCCACGAGCTGGGGGCTGAACCGGTGGCCTCGCACATGGGAAGCTCCCCAGCGAGAACAGAACTGGGGCCACACTCCAGTTCACCATATAGGTCCCCACAGGCCAGGGCCGGGACTCGATCCCCAGCCCCTTGGGCTGCAAAGCAAGTGTTCAACCCACTGAGCCATCCTGGCCTCCCCTCATTTATTATCATCATGAATCAATATTAGTGTTAATTAGCAATCACTTGATTAACATGAGCATTTAGTGAATCCCAGTAGTGAAAAGATAAGTCTTTTCAAAACAGCCATCCATACTACAAAAAATAATAAGCATATATATGGTGCTTGGTTCTGTGCTAAGCACTATTTAATTCTTACAATAGCCCTAGAAATAATTATCCTCATTTTATATTTGTAGTACTGGGTAACACCTTTGTTTGTGGCATTGTCCTAGTCCAAGTAATCTTTCTTCTTTACCTCCATACCCAGTCTTGAAGGCCTTGAATGCTGCATCATTTATTCTTTTCTGATACTCATAGAAAATAATTTTTATCTCGTCTATTCTCTCAGTGTGTTAGAATCTCCAATAGGGCACTTGTCATAATCTACCCTATTTGTCTAAAGTGTCCATTTGTGCATATATCTTATTTGTATACTAGGTTAAGATCATCTAGAGCAGTGGTGTCCAATCTTTTGGCTTCCCTGGGTCACATTAGAATTGTCTTGGGCCACATATTAAATACACTAACATTAATGATAGCTGATGAGTTAAAAAAAAAAAAGTCACAAAAAATATCTCATGTTTTAAGAAAGTTTGTGTTGGGCAGCCATTCAAAGCCATCCTGGGCTACACACACAGCCCATGGGCCGCAGGTTGGACAAACTTGATCTAGAGCTCAAGAACTTATCTTGGGAGGCCTTCCCTACCACAGTGATTTGCATGGAGTCCTGCACATATGTAATAGACAACCCACGTTTAATAAAATGAATTTACTAAATGCTAGTTTGCATATGACTTATCTTCCAGGAATTATTTGACACAATCTTGCTCTATGCAAAATTACATAAGCATTAGGCAGCATAATTTAATTGGTAGGAGTCTGCTAGGTTGGAATCCTGACTCTGATACTTCCGATAGCTATAATCTCGGATAAATCACTTAACCCTTTTAACCTTGGTTCCATTGCCTGTAATGGAAATAATACCTACGTCAGATGGCAGTCATGTAGATTAAGAAAGTTCATTTTTGAAATATGTTTGAGTGCCCAGCACATAGTAATGTTTTTATTCTTTCTTATATCTTCATAATAGTAAAAAGCTGGAATCAACCTTAATATCCATCAATAGGTGATTAAACCAATCATAGCACATCCTGAATGGAATCCTGTGCAAACATTAAAAAGATTAGGGTAGGCACATGAAAAGAGGCTCAACATCATTAGTCATTAGAAAAATGTAAATCAAAACCAAAATGAAATAGGACTGTACATCTACAGCAGGGGTGTCAAACTGGCGACCCGAGGTAATTTTTTGTGGCCCATGATGCTCTGAAATAAAATGAAAATAGAAAAAATGGTTATGAAGAAAATATTGCTGGGGAAGCAGGGATGGCTCAGTGGGTTAAGTGCTCACTTTGCAGCCCTGGGGACTGGGGATCGAGTCCCGGCCCGGCCCATGCGGAACCATACGCTGAGCTGGGAGCTCCCCCAGTTCAGTTCTCTCTCTGTCTCTATCTTTCTCTCTCTCTTGCTCTCTCTCTGTGTCAAAAATAAATTAATTAATTAAAAAAAAGAAAGAAAATATTGCTTAGGGGAGATCAAGGCAATACCGTACACACAATTCCCTCGTTAGCCCTTTAACTACTGAAGACGAGTATACACGTGGCCCAGTGCCTTTCCTGGGGGCCTGTGGGCGTGTATAAATGCACTGACTCAGTTCCTGCGACGTTTGTAAATGTGATGTGGCCCACGTGAACCTTGCCTGTTGCACCAAATGGCCCGTGTTTTAATTGCGTTTGACACCCCTGATCTACAGGATGATTATTATGAACAGCAGCAAGTGCTGGTAAGGATGTGGAGAAATGAGATCCCTAACAAAAATGATGAAAATGTAAAGTAACGCAACCACTTTGGAACACAGTTTGGTTATTTCTTCATGAAGTTAAACATTTGCAGTATGACCTAGCAATATCCCTTCTAGATTTATACCCAAGAGAATTGAAAACATACATCCACATAAAAACTTGTACATATGTATTCATAGCATAATTCATAATACACATAGTGTATATAGCCCAATTGTGTGACTGATAGAATAAACAGGATGTGGTATAGCCACACACTGGAATATTATTTGACTATAACAAGAAATGGGGGTACACAGATGACCTTGGAAACATTATTTAAGTGAAGGAAGCCAGATGCAAAAGGATATATTTGCATGCTTCCATTTGTATGCAAATCCATAAAGACAAAGGGCTGAGATAAGGGAAGAATGAGAAGTAATTGCTAATGGGGATGGGACTTCTTTTGGTGGGGTGATGAAAATGTTATAGATTTAGACAGTGGTGTTAACTGCTCAGTTTCATGAATATGATTAACACCTGTGGATTGTACACTTTAAAACGGTCAATTGTGTAAGTGAATTGTACCTTAATTAAAAAAAAAAAAAAAAAAAGAGAGGTCTATAGGTTCTGAGATGGTATAATCTCCAAAGTATAGTAAATGAAAAAAGAAAATATAGTACAATTTATGCGATATGCTACCATATACTTACTGTATTTTTTGCTCCATCAGATGCACCTGACCTGCCTGGACCCGCTCTCCTTCCATGCAGTCCCTGCTTTCTGATCTGGCTGCAGGCTTCCCCACGGCATCATTAAGGTCCCCAACGTGCACTCTTCTTTGCAGTATTAGCTCCATAAGACGCACACACTTTTCCCTCCACTTTTTGGGGGGGGGGGAGTGCATCTTATGGACCGAAAAATACGGTAAATAATGTGTACACACACAACACATCCACTTTGTAGACATAAAAGCTCTGAAAAAATACACAGGTAACATTTTTTAAATTTTTATTCTCAATCTTTAATAATATTCATTAAACTTGAGATGGTTTAGTTTTCTCATGGAGGAAAAAACCCAAACATAAACATTTATATTATCCACTTACTAGTTCTGCAGCACAATTTTAATTAAAAAGTTTTACTAATAATTGGTCAATTTACATATTGTAGACAGAAATATCAAGAGTGATTATAAAGTGGTCAGTCTCGAAAATTAAGAACTATGATTTTTGATCCACTTCTCAATCCATTTCAATATCTGATTGATATTATCCTCTAGATCTTCTGGTGTATTGCTGGGCAGCTGATGAACTATTTCTTCCTTGTAGGATGCTAATGCTTCTTCATGAAGAACTTGAAAAATTTCACACTGAATATTATCTTGTAATTTCTTCTCATTATAACCCCTAGAAGGCAAAGAGAAGATAAACAAACAAAGGCAAACTGGAATTAACTGTAGTTTTAGGAACATACCAGACACTGGACACTTTTGAATACATGAAAAATCATGCAAAATATTTCTTGTAGTCTCTTTACCTACAGAAAATAGAATTGCACCTATAAATATGAGAGATTTCTTTGACAATAGGGTTAAAGACTAATATTTAGGTCTGTATGAAATATTTTCCCACAAATTTGTCAGCCAGTCACTTAGCAAACACATGTACCTACGAGGGGTGGTCAAGAAATTTGTGGAATGAAGGGAAAGAAGAAAAAAAAAAAACCCATTATTTTTCCTTTCAATATATTCATCCTTAACCATAATAGACTTTTCAGATCTTTCAGTAAGTTTATTGGTACCCTCAAAAAAAATGATTTTTTTTGTCCTCAAATTGCAGCTCTAACCTTGTCATCTGTAAATTTCTTCCCTTGAAGCTGTTTGTTTCATATTTGGGAACAAATAATAATCAGATGGAGCCAGGTCTGAATTGTAGGAAGGATGGTTTAGTGTTTGGAAGCCACAGTTGTGAAGAGTAGCCAACACAACATTGCTCTTGTGCACGGGCACACTGTTGTGCAAAAACAACATCCCTTTGGTCCATTTTCTTCTTTTCTCCTTCATAGATTTTTAACTGTTTCAGCAGACTGGAATAGTACTCTCCAGTTATTGTGACACCCTTATGCTTGTAATGCATCAGCAGGATACCCTCCATATCCAAAAAAAACCAGTAGCCTCTTTTCTAGCCAAATGCAACACCTTGAACTTCTTAGGGGGTGGCATGTCCTTTTCATGTCACTGCATGAACTCCTGCTTTGACTCAGGCTCACGATGAACCCAAGTGTCATCTCCAGTGACAATCCGGTTTAGGACTTCATCTTTGTTGTCTCTGCAGAGGGCCAAAAATGGTTGTGAACATTCGAAGCACTGTTATTTTTGAAGTGGTGTGAGCTTTCTCAGTACCCATCTTGTACTGACTTTTGACATCCTTAGATGCTGATGGAGAATATTCAAAATGGCTGTAGGTGATACTCCAACCATTTCTGTGAACTGCTTTTTATTCTATCTAACATCTTCCACTGTAAGTTTTCAACTTTTTTGAGAATGTCTGAGAAAGTGGCCTCAACAGGGTGCATGGACAGAAGTTGTCTTCAATCAACCCCGCCTTGCTTGGAAAGGCTATGCCACTTGTAAACCATAGATGTATCAGGGCAACAGTCCTGTAAACTGCAACCATCTCTTCCAAAATGGTTTGAGGTATTTTCCCTTGTTTTGTAAGGAACTTAATGACAGCGCAAAATTAAATTTTATCCACACTTGGGGATTTCTTTACATTTGATGTGCTTCTTTGGTGATATCTGAAAGAACACGGATGCAACCAGGCTGAAATTTGGCACATATACTAACAATCACACAATCAAACTGTGTGCACCAGTACTTCCCACCTCTGAGAAACCCCCCATTCCACAACTTTCTTGACCACCCCTGGTATCTCAAGCCACTGATTTGAGATAAATAAGTCTTGGTGATGGAAAGAGAACTGACTCTGGGTGGTGAGCACACAATGCAATACATAGACAATGTAATGTAGAATTATACATCTGGAACCAATGTAATTTTTACCAACCAATGTCACCCCAAATAAATTTGACAATTAATAAAATAATAAAACGTCTAGGGGAAGCTGGGATGGTTCAGTGGGTTAAGGGCTTGCTTTATAGCCCCGGAGCCCGAGGATCGAATCCCGGCCCCAGCCAAAGTGGACCCATATGCTGAGCTGGGGTGTGCCCCCAGTTCAGTTCTTGCCGGGGCCTATGTGGGAGGCTCCTGGCCCAGTTCCTGCCCTGCGCAGTCCCATGCCCACCTGTGAAGTGAAACTATATGGAAAACTAATTCTGTCACCTATGGAGACTGCTCTGGGCCCTCCCCCTTCTCTCTGTCTCTCTCTGTCTGTCTCTCTCTCTGTCAAAAAACAATAAAAATAAATCTTTAAAAAATCTATAGCTACGGTCCTAGATTTCAAAAGAATTACAGGAATTTCTATATAGACAGATTAAACAAGTAAATGGCATATAATAAAATGCATATGATTGGAATACTATATACTAATTGACTACCTGGTCACACAGATATATCTGTACCAATTCCAGAGACACTGAAAAAAAATTAATTTATGTACTCTTTATGCACATATGTAAATTAGCTAACCAATTAGCTTGTAAAAAAATATAAAAATCTAAATTCAAATTAGTTAAACCTTTTAAGACAATCAAAATTAAATTGACCTACTTAAAAGGTGACTAACCTTATGAAGACAACTCCCAGAATGGGAGAAAGTACTGCAAATCATGTATCTGATAAATTATCCATACAATGGAATTTTATTTGGCAATAAAAAAGGAATGAAGTTCTGGTGCATGCTGATAATACAGATGAACCTGGAAACGTTATTATGCTAAGTGACACAAAAGGCCACACATTGTATGATTTCATTTACATGAAATGTCCAGAATAGGCAAACTCACAGAGGTAGAAAGTAAATTACTGTTGACCTAGGGCTAGAGGACTGTATGGAGAGTGACTGCTAATAGGTATAAGGTGTTTTTGGAGGGGTGGGGGGCAATGAACACTTTCTAAAGTTGATTCTAGTAAGGGATGTACACCTGTGAACATACTAAAAACCACCAAATTGTGCACTTTAAATGGGTGATTTGTATGGTGCATGAATTTATCTAAATAGAGCTTTTTTTAAAAAAAAAAAGGTGACTATAACTTTTTTCAATGGATAAAAACAAAAAAGACTAGCTCTCTCATAGTATTTTTATACCTCAGTCAGTCTTTGGCTATTTACAAAACACAGTAATTTTTTTCTCTTAGATTTAGAATGTTGGTACCATGCACAGTTGGTTTCTAACTACAGACCAAATAAAGTAGTCACATTGGTTAATTTTAGGAATCTGAATAAAAGTTCATATTATACTTTAAAAATTCAGTCTTTTTCCTTTCTTACCTTGTTTCAAGTCTGTTGTACAATACATTGTTATCTGTTTTCAGCACAAAAACTATGTGAAACCAGCGTTCAGGGAAGAAATCACAGCCATGGTAATCCACAATAACTCCACCTTCACTCATTTGGTTTTCTAATTCATCAACTACCTATAAGAAGAAAGAGAAAGAAAAAAATATGAATGTGCTTTTAAAAAACTGATCTCAACTTTCCTATTAAATTTTAAAAATGTGTACTTTATAAAAAAATTGTACTTACTCTATCTTCATCTAAAATGGGACAATCATACTCTTCATCATAACCATCATGTAATTGCCCTAAAAGAGATTTACATTGACTTGTTAAAAGTAGTATTTTCTAAGTTACTTTCAGTAATTTTCAATTAATTCTAGACTTCAATTAATATTACCAATTACTCTTTTAGAGACAAGGGAGGGTACAAGCCAAGCAATATACTTGTATGTCACATAGATACCAAATATGTATAAAGAAAAATACTAATAAGTTCAAATTTTGTATAGAGGGAAACTTGGATAGTGACAATTCTGAAACTTTTAGCTATCAAAATTGAAACCAATTGAAAAATGAATGTAGCCAATTTCAGTATTTGTGGGGGTATTAAAAGAGAACTGCACTATTTTGATGACCTATAGATTAGTGGGAAGAGGGGACACATGGATACATTCTCATACACATTAACAGCAGATTAAGTTCCAAATTTACTAGGCCAAGGATATGAGACTTATTAAAAACAATTTGTTGTTGTTGTTTTTTTTGTTTTTTTATCTTTTCACATTTATAGAGAGAAATTATCTTTTTGTCTTCAGTGCATAGTTATTTCTATTTTACTTTTTGACAGAGAGAGAGACAGAGACAGAGACAGTCAGAGAACCGAACTGTGGGAACTCCCCAGCTCAGCACGTGGGTCCTGCCTGGGCCGGAGCCGGGATTCGATCCTCGGTCCCCATGGCCTCAAAGCGAGCGCTCAACCCGCTGAGCCGTCCCGGCTTTCCCCTGTTGTTGTTTTTTTAAGATGCATTTGACTGTTTTGAGAGAAGGTGAGAAAGAGAGAGAGACAGAGAGAGAGAAGGGGGTAAGGCCCAGAGCAGTCTCCATAGTTGTACATCATTAGTTGTGACATGGTTTCATTCCACAGGTGGATGTGGGGCCGTGTGGGGTGGGAACCAAAGCAGGGGTCTCCCTCATGGGAGGTGAGAACTTTCACCGCTGTGCCTTCCTGGTAGTTACCAGTTGCACTGCAGTTCAGCATATGGTTTTGCACAAGTGGGGGGCAGGAATTGAACCCTGGACCTTGAAACTGCAAGGCAAGCACTCAACTGCTGAGCTATCCCAGCATCCCAAGAAGTTCTTGATTCCAGAAATGAACCCTCTTGTCACTGAGGTCATATCTTTGTGGGTTTTGGGAAGTAGAGTCAGGACCCAGAAGCTCCTGAACATGATCTTTACTTCTAGATTTCCAGCATCCCCAAGATATTAAATGTCCTATCTCAGAAGGCAAAACAAGAATAATGGGCAGTTGTAAAAAAAAACCCAACAGGTTTAAATCTAATATAATAATTTTCTAACAAATTAAAGCTGGCTTTCAAAGTGAGTCTTACTTCAAAAGGTGAGACAGACCAATCCCACCCTCACCTGAATCCCTAGGAGGCATGTATAAGGCAGGCTGATAGCCATTTAGCCATCTCTAAGAGTATGCTACAGTCTTTCCACATCTTCCCCTTTAATATTTTGGCACAGGTATAAATTAGGTTAAAATGAGCATAAGTTCTGAATGAAAGGGTAATCCTGAGGGTTGGTGGAAGGCCAGAGGCAGCTGTAACTCTTTGTCTTGCCTGGAGGGTCTGTGGACTGATTTTGGGCATATAAGCCACCACTTCTCCAGCACCCTAATGTTGGCCCCTGCCTCCTTGAGTTACTGCTCAGTTAGCAGGAACTCTATCAGCCTAAAAGATTAAGCTGTCTTGGTGTAGGGAAAACTGGTTAACAATTTAGAAAACAATCTAAATCTTTATACCACAAACTCTAGGTGGATTAGAGTTCATCTTTTAATTCCAAAAATAACTAGGAGAAAATCTGTAAAGGAACGATTCATTTGTGTTTGTGAAAAAATGAAATCATGAATTCAAACATATAAAATGTTTAATCTCTATTCAATGAAAAATAATAGGACTTTAAAAAAAATAAATAACAGACTGGGAGACATATTTTGTAGTAGGACAGAGAACTGAAATGTGGGTTATTTATATAAAGACCTTAAAAAACAAGACAAAAATAAGTTGCTTAACAAAGAGTAAGAACTCACACAGGATGGAAAAGATAATTAGTAAACATATATGAAAAAAATGTTGGACTTTCTCAGCTACTAAAGAGATGCAAGTTAAAACGAGCCTTTATATGCCTTTTATATCATGCAGCCATGTAACTTCTCGTTATGAAAATGGCTGGATTTTTTTTCCGGATAGCCCTCATATGTACATAATAAATCGACTCTAGAAATGTATTTAAAAAATAATTTTAAAAATAAAAATGTTATAATCATTTAGATTTCTTCTATCATTTCATTTTAATCAGAAAAAATTACATGATAAAATGATTAATAACGTTCAACAATAGGGAAATAATTAAATCTTGGTTTACTCACTTGAAATATTATGTAATTAAATAAAGTTCAGGAAGTTAGTACTATTAGGTAGTTAAAACATACTATGTAGCACAGACTAAATAACATGATAAATCCTTATGGTCTAAGTGGTAAAACATAAAAAAAAGAATTTAAGGTTATCTGCAATAGGGACAAATATTAGAAGAAAAACAAAAGATGAAAATAAATTAGTAGGATTTGCCATACATTTTGTGTATTATTTTTTTTTTTTTACAATGCACAAAATCTAAGGATACCTATAGCTGATTCTGTACTGTGTGGGAGTCTGGAATAGATAAATACTGAGGTTCCTTTATTATTTTAAATCCTTCACTCTTAAAAGACTAGTGAAATCTAAAATATATGCTGTCTAAAAAATAGACAAGGTTCAATCCAACTGTATCAAAAATCACATTAAATATAATAAATATAAACATCCCATTAAAAAAAAATAAGACTTGCATCATTAACTTTTAGAATTAAAGTGTATATTGCAATGCTGAAATGCATTTGTTAAATCATGTTTATGTTTTAATGAGCGTAATAAAAGCTTTCAAGCATACATTTCAAAAAAATTGATCAATACCATGTACCAAAAGAACAAGAAAAAGAAATATAGTCCTTCTGTCATAGTTTAAAATGAGAGGGTAGACAAGTAACTTGAAAATTATACTGTATTTTAATGTTATGGTTCATGGTGCTATGAAAGCAATAAGATAGGAACATAATTGTGGGAAATTAGGGAAGGCTTCCTGGAGGAAGTGACTTCGAAGTGGCAACTTGAAGCAGCTGAGGGAATGGGGGAAAGGTAGGGAAGACTATTCTCAACAGAGAAAACAAGATATTCAAAGGCTGAGAGACAAGGGAGGGTGGTACTTCAAAGGAGGGGAAATATTTCAGAAAAATTAGGAAGTGATAATGGATCAGATAAACTGAGGCCAGGTCAAAAAAGACCTTCATGGCTGCAGTGAGTTTAGATTTTATCCATAGGCAAAGGAAAATATTAAAGCAGAGGTATCCAATCTTTTGGCTTCCCTGGGCCACATTGGAAGAATTGTCTTGGGCCTCAATAAAATACACTAACACTAAGGATAGCTGATGAGCTAAAAAAAAAAATCACAAAATAATCTCATGTTTTAAGAAAGTCTACAAATTTGTGTTGAGCAGCATTCAAAGCCATCCTGGGACGCATATGGCCCATGGGCTGTGGTTGGACAAACTTGTCTTAAAGCATTTTAAGCACAAAATGACATGATCACTTTCAAAGTTTTTAAAAATCGTTTTGATTTGTGAGGAGTACAAGTTGTAAGGAAGCAAATCCAGAGGCACAGATACCATATCAAGGCCACTGCATAGTTTTAGGTGATTATAACCTGTACCATATGGAATGGATTCTAAACTACATTTCAAATTTCAAAAAAGTAGAAAACTTTATACCTAGAAATTTCTAATTGGAAGTCAGATTTATTGTTTTCTACACATAGGATCTTAATCTACACAAAGACTTCCTTTGATTAAATTACCAAAAGATTAGAAAATCATTCTTTTTTCTGACCAAAATTTTATAAATTAAAGATATATTACTTGCAGGAAAAATCAATTGTGGAGCTAGAGTTAAACAAATTCTTACCTTAGCCCTTCCTACCTGTTGTTAGTCAAGCTATAAAACTATGTTTAACTGCCATCCTAGAATTTGCACTAATGTGAAAGCTGGTTTTTAAAGATTACAGGGATGCTTGTTATCTATTTTGAAGCTGTTGCCAATACTTAAGACACTTTCAGATTATTTTCCTTTGGAAACATATTTACCACTCTTTACCTCAATCCAACAAGAAGCTTATAACAAATGTATTCAGTACGAGTTCATTGGCTTTAGAAAAACTGAGTGCTTTAATACCTGGGCTTTTATGCCGAGAAAAAAGCAATGAGTTCTGCTTGGTGAAGTTAGCACCAAAGATGTGACATTTGAGTTGGGCTTTTTAAGAGTAGTTTGTAAGTCAGTGAAAGACATCTACAGGTTAAGGGAGTAGACTATATTAAGACACGGACACGGAAAATGCTGAGTGTGGCTGAGGAACAGTAGTGCACTGTGGATAGGCTAAAGGGAGTGGCTGCAGATAAGGCTGTAGGTAGACTGTGGCCAGTTCCTAATCTCCTATACTTCATTAAGGAGGATAGACTTCATCAGTACAGTTTGTCATGTTATTCCTGCTCCCCTTTTTAAAGGACATGATGGTGTAGAAAAGGGATGGAAGAGATCCTGAAGAGCAGGAGACGCAGCAGTGTTGAGAATGAGATAGGAGTACCATAGGGAACATAGCAGCAATAGTCTTTAGGAATGGGATAGTGGTCCAGTGATTTTTCAAACTCTCAAGATTTAAAGGCCAGTGGCTCTGGTGTATGAATGTGTTTGTATGTGTGTGGGGACGATAGGAATCAGGAGTGGGCAAGTAGAGTGAGGGATAAAACTTTAGAGCATTTGTTTTTTAAATATATTAATTTGGAGATGTCTGAGAACTATCCAGACAGCTACATTTAGGTGTCTAAAAATTGGGCTAAGTTTTTATTATAAATTTAAGAGTCAGGGGAAGCTGGGATGGCTCAGTGGGTTAAACGCTCACTTTGCAGCCCCGGGGACCGAGGATCAAATACCAGCCCCGGCCCGAGTGGACCCATATGCTGAACTGGGGAGTACCCCCAGTTCGGTTCTCACTGAGGTGAGACCCCAGCCCAGTTCCTGCCTTGTGCAGCCCCATGCCCACCTGTGAAATGAAACTATGTGGAAAAACCAATGATGTGCAATTATGGAGACTGTTCTGGGCCCTCCCCCTCTCTCTGTCTCTGCATCTCTCTCTCTCTCTGTCAAAAACAAAAGAATAAATCTTTAAAATTTAAGAGTCAATAGCAACAATGAAGGAGGGGCAGAATTACAAGATGACCGCAGTAAAATCAATCAGTGCAAAGATTGGGGAGAAAACAGTGTCAGAGAGGCCAATGGAGTAGTTTCAAAGGCTTCCAGTGGAGGGAAAAAAGGACACAAAAGCAGGGAAGGCAAATTTCTGGAAAGGGGTAGTAGTACTTCAGGCTTTAAGACCTAGTCTTTAGCTAGTTGGTTCCTATAAAAACAGCAACAGCTTGCCAATCTGTGGGTTAGAAAGAGATCAAGATTGTGTTCAGCTATGCTTTTCAATCTCTATTTGAAATGGATCCAATGCCAATATACTACTCCTTTGTCTAGACCTACAAGCATCCTGGGGTTAGGAACAGAGGCATCAGGCTGATATGGTGGCAGGAAAATTTAAGGAATCTGGTAAATGTAATTAAATGCACATTGAAAATTATTATTAAATGAAGAGGAATCTGAGGCTGGAAGAATAGGGATAAGAAAAGCATTCTTAGTCATACCACATTTAAATGTCCTAATAGTTTTATAATATTAACCTTAATTCCTCTACTAATATTTTCTGTATTGGTTCCAAATGGCATGGGATGGTCTCTTACAAATACAGGTGACTCATGAGCAATGAAGCTATTAGGGGCACCAACCTCCCCAAAAGTTAAAAGCCATGTATAACTAGTTGGCCCTCCACATACATGGATTCCCAGATGCGGAGTTGTACTACATCATGTCAGTTGAAAAGTCTGTGCGTAAGTGGACCTGCACAATTCATACCCATGTTGTTCAAGAGTCAAATATAATACAGCAATGCAACAGGATTACTAGGATGGCATTAATAGCCCATTTAAACATTTGTTTTAAACCAGTTTTTTTAAGTCTCATTTCTTTTATAGCAGAGCTTCTCAGCCTCAATTACTACTGACATTTTGAGCAGAATACTTCCACTATGGGAGTGGAAGATGTGGATTTTGGGATGTTCAGCAGAACCCATGACCTCTACCCTTTAGATGTCAGTAGCAATTCCCCCAACCCGTTGTGACTACCAAAGTCTTCAGAAATTGCCAAATGTCCCCTGAAGGGCAAAATTACCACTAGTTGAAAACCACTATTTTATAGATTGTATGGTTTCCCTTAAAATATATCACCATATAAAAAAAAGTAAGGCTCTGGGTGTCTGAATATTTTCTAAAGATTCTCAGATATATTCAAATTTTATGAGAAAAAAGATACAATATGAAAAACCTTACTAAGTACCTCACTTATCAAGTCAGACCAGAAATCCTTTATCTGGCATTATTGGAAGGAATAAAAGCACTTTTCCCTTAAAGCTTAGATTCCATCTCATCAATAAACTACAAAGAGGATGCTTGAGACTATACACCATTTAGATGGACACACAAATGGCTAAAATGGTGTGAATACAAGTAGGAGACGACCCAATGGTCTAGTGATAGATCCTAGCAATGCCATTCACGGTAGATTATATAGCAATTTCAGTAAGTTTAGAAATGTTGGGGATGCCAAGATGCGTCAGCAGGTTGAGCACTCGCCTTACAGCCCCAGGGTCTGAGGATCAAGTCCCAAACCCAGCCCGTGCAGACCCATATGCTGAACTGGGGTGAGCCTTCCCATGTAATAGGCCCTCAACTCTCGGGGGGTGCCTCCCATGTGGGAAGCCCCTGGTCCAGTTCCTGCCCTGCATGCCCCCACCCCCACCCCATCCAACTGTGTTGAAAGCTGATGATGTACAACTATGGAGACTGCTCTGGGCCCTCCCCCTTCTCTCTGTCTTTGTCTCTCTGTCAAAACAATGTATCTTTAAAAAAAACCTTTAGAAATGTTAAATTCAGTGGGTGAGATTAGAACTGGAAGACATAACTGAAAATGACAATTGTACGTGACTCTCAAATCACTGGTCAAAAACTGTTCAACAGGCAAAGAAACAAAACCAGTCTTCCTTAGGCATAATATGGAAACTGACTAGCTGTGTACAATAGCAAATAAAGTCTAAGTTTTATTAGCTATAACTTAATATATGCATGATAGTGACTTGTGGTATTAAGAATATGACAGGCAAAGATGCAGAAAATTGACTTGCAAAAGGGGATGATGGGGAAAAAAAAATTTTTTTATTTTATTTTAAAGTGGGCAGATACTGGAGACACATCAAGGTCCTGAAATATAACCAAAGGGATAGAAAAAAAGGACCTAGGAGGAATAGGACAATTGAGGAAGATAAACCGTCAGTATGAAAAAAACCCTGACCAACTGGTCTCTCCAAAACAGGGACATTTTATAGTTCAGTAGTCTTATACACCAGAGATGAGACTATGATTTAAACACCTAAAGACACTAAAGCTGACACTCTAGTTGTAATGAAAAGACCACAACTTCAAGTTCTTGCAACTGTTACTCCTAATGATGAGAACAACTGCTTCTAAAAATATAATTGCCAAAGTACAAACAATAAAATTGAAGAACGACAACTTTATTTTTTACACTTAAAGGCTGATGAAAAACCATTATGAATCCTATTAAAGAAAATCCAACATCTCAAGTGTAAAGTTTGGTAACTACATTTACTCATTAAATACTATTTAAGTTTTCTGAAACACAACTTGATAATATCCAGCATGCATTTTTAATCTCAGTACAATCGACTAAAGACCACGTATAATGCATCAAGGCTAGATTACAAATTATCATAATCATCATCATCGTCATCATCATCTTCGTCATCATCACGTTTTCTTTTCAATGCATTTGATGATTCATTGGCAACATTCTGTGAGGACACCATGTTGGCGGTAATAAGGATGTTTTTGGACCCAATTAATGATGGATTAATCAGAACATTCTGAACTGCTGATGCTGCAGGAATTGATGCTTTCACAGCTGGGGACTGCGAAGTGGGCATCTGTACTGTAAACCTTTGCCCAGTGAGGGACATTGGAGTCCCTACTTTAGCTGAAACAGACATGGTTTGTGGGGTTGGCGTGCCAAGTGTGGGAGTACTTGGCCTGCTACTAACTGAACCAACACTCAGCCGTGGAACTGTTATTCTTCCCGCAGAAGTAGATACCTTTTTTGGTAAAGACTTGAGTCTATAGTTTGGAGCAGTCAAGCAGTATCTATCAGGGGGCAATCTAGGGCCTGAATATGGCTTGATCAATGGCAAAGGGGTTTGATTTCTTTGCCTTGCAATGTCTAATAAAAAATCTCTTGGGGGAGGAGAGGTAAAAGACTGGTCAGCACGACACTGGATTGCCAATCGCACATCATCTGCATCAACAGCTGCTTTCTTAGCATGGCTTGAATAAATTTTTGCATCATCTAGAATTGTAGTCACATATCGGAAGGCAAACTCCAACATCTGATTTATAACTCTTGGCTCATATTCTGTAATCCCCATATCCTTCAGGATTTGTGCCATCATCTGTGCATCTTTCGGCATGCTCTTGGGAGAAGCGATCTTGCCAGACTCCATGATATCCGGTGATCAGACTTGACATCATTTGAAAAAAATATGTACATTAGGTCAAACCTGAAATAGTTACTTTAGTAGCAACTGTCAGGAACTTAAAAAAATTTTAAATATGTTAAATCTTTTTAATTTTAATGAGGGCCTTAAAGTTCCCTTTACTTAAATTTATTGAGTTTCTATCCTGTAGAAATCATTATAGAATATAATGGTTTCTACCCTGTAGAAATCATTATAGAATATAAAAAGATAAAGACACAAGAGAGTGAGTGATAAAAGACTGGGGGAAAACGGTAAAATAAGTAAAAATATCCTTTTAGAATATGTACAGTTGAATGCAGACATACAACTATCAAATTAATCTAAGAAAACAATGTCCTATTGCCTGATTTTAAAATAATCTGTCCTTTCTATAAATTCAATATGAACAGTGTCAGCACCACCCACATATTTATGTGTTGACCCATCTCATAACATTCTCCCTCTTCCTCATATTCAGATTCTACCTATCCTAAGTCCAATCTTCATGGAAACCTTCCCAATTATTACTGTCCACAAGAACTGCTAGTCAACACAACCAGAACATAGATCTAGATACTTACATTTTTCAGTGTGTAATATGCCCCCCATGTATAAGATGACCCCTACTTTTCAAACCCTGCATTAAGAAATCAATACACAGGTCAATCCCATGTATAAGATGACCCCCAATTTTTGTTCTAACAATTTTAGACAAAAGTACCATCTTAAACATGGAAAAATACAGTAATACTTTCTATTTCTATGGCTCCCCAACAGAGAATAATTCTTTAATGGCCATCTTTCTTTACTTTCTGTACCCTCTCACAGTATAGTACTAATACTCCATTCTCTCTCTTACAATAAAAACAAATTTAACTACAAAATGTCCCTTACCTTCTCGAGCTAAATCACCCACATTAATGTATTTCAGTCCTGATCTTGATGCAAGTTCTTTGCCTAATGTCGTTTTTCCAACCCCTGGTGTACCTGTAAGACAAACCACAGAAAAATATTATTCATGAAATATTTATGAGACTTTAGCCACCTAAAATGAAGTTTCCTAATTAGCAATCTCATATGAATCAACGTATACTGTGACCTAATCAAAACTACCCAAGGTCTGCTGGAGGCCCAAATCTCACCCCTATGTATCTGATTCTATCAGGAGTGGAACTTGGGTGCTTATGATACCAATTCAGACTGCTTGCCAGCACTGTGAAAATTCCCAGAATGAAACCAGCCATCTGACATTAACATCATTGTGTTAATTTTTTTTTAATTAAGAAATTATTCATGGAAAAAATTTAAGCAGTATAAAAGACATCTCATTTCTACTACTGACCCCTATACTCTTCTTCCTTTGAGGCAACCACTGTAAATCAGGTTTCTTATATACCTTTCCAATGAAGTCCTATGAATGTATTTGTGTATACATTCACATATATGTATACATGACACTATACTATATATGTGTACATATATTCATTGTATGCACATATATATACACACACTGTACATTCTCTTTTACATACCGGTAAATGGCAATGCTATACATTTTCCCCTTTCCTTTTGCATTTCCTATTATATTTCAAGATAAACAATCAAGTGAATAATTTTCAGCTGTTCAGGTTAAATGCTACTAAAATAATAAAACTTGATCATTACAATCCAAAATAGCAGGGATAAATCAAGTCTCCATATACAAGACAGTAACATTTACCTTAAGTCCATTTATAATACACCAAGTCTGAACCATGGATTCACCATGTTTTAAACGAAATGTTCATTTAGTTTTGTGACAATATGGCTTAACATTAAAAACCAGGGGAAGCCGGGATGGCTCAGTGGGTTAAGCGTTCACTTTGCAGCCCAGGGACCCAGGATCGAATTCCGGCCCCGGCCCATGTGGACCCACATGCTGAACTGGGGAGTGCCCCCAGTTCAGTTCTCTCTCTGTCAAAAAATCAATAAAATAAATAAATAAAACTTCAAATACTACTGACTTAAAAACCAGGACACTGACCCAAACAATTCAGATGTTGTAGAATTTGCCCCTTAAGGAATCTTAAAGGCTGAACATTAATTTGAGAGGTTAATCTGCAACTCTCAGAAATAGGAATTGTGTGCCACAAACAAGCTTATATTTTGTTTAATGAAAAAAAAAATGTATTGGTTTGTTTCCACAAAGAGCGTTTCAATTTTTCTGCTGCAACAGCACCTGCAACAATTAGTTTTTTTCCGTGAATGTCCTATGATGACTACAATTTAATATACATTATCAGAGTTAGACGACCAGCCATATTCTTTTAAGTCATTATGTGTCATTTTATAACAGCTCGGAGTATGGATCCAAAGACCCAGAAGGGCCTCCACGGGGATTTTTCAACATCTCTATACGAGAAACCACCAAATATGCTCAGTAGATGTCTTATATTCTTGGTAGGAAAAAAAAGCCCGTGAGGATCATTCAACAAACATATATAGCAAATCAATCACCTTATGCTACAAGCACTCGAACCCTTCTACCGAAATCTGATACTCAGATGAAAAGAAAAAATAAAAGACGTCCAGGAAAGTCCTATCCTAAAGGACTAAGCATCCACCATTAGCAGATCTACTAAGGGCCAGGTACTAGCTTCGATGGTCTCGCTAAAATAATAGCCTGCCAACCCTGCCAAATAAAGAACTAACTTCCATTTTACAAACAAAAACCAGATTCAGGAAGCTTGCCAGAAAGGGGAGCTGGACTGGTCTATTCTCCAAAGGAATGAACGTTTCCCGTCCCCTCCTCCCCCAGCCTCCCGCAACGGTCGCGAGGGCCCGATCTGCTGCGCCTGCAGGCCCCCGATTAGCCTAGAAACAACACTGAGCGCCCTCCCCCACTACGAGCACCCAAAGCCCCAGAGCACTCGACAAGCCTGGTCTGCCCCGCCGTCCAGCCCCTCCAGCCGCGCGGGCCCTGACCGGTGAGCAGGATGTTCGGAAGCAACATAGTCCTCGCTACGACCGCCCTGGGGAGCTCGGCACACGCGCCCTGAGCACAACTGGGAGGAACCGGAAATAGCGGGCCGTGGCAAGCGCCAGTCGCTCCAAGGCCTTCGAAACCCTGCACAGAGCTCGCGACCCATCTCCGCCTTCTAGTCACCGCCTATTGGTTCCATGGCCTTCGATGACACTTTCAGCTCAGGGTCCAAGGCAGGATCACAGCTCGGCTCCGATATTCAGGTCAGGCAGTGCGCTGGATGCCTAGGTCACCCGTTCCTGTGGCTTCCCCGCCCTTCCAACTGTGTCGCGGAAGCGCCGACGGTCTGGAAGGTCCCGGGAGGCGGGTCCTCCGATAGGCTCGTCGCTGAGCCGGGTAGAACTTGGTGGGTTCCCTTCCACCTGGAGCATAACCTGGGCTCCTTCACTCCTCTCCGCCCGCGAGGGCATGCAGCTTCCCGCACGTAAGGCTGCCGCGGCTGCGGCTGCAGTGTATGTATGTCCCAGTGACGCGAGGCCATCTGTTCTTTCACGCCATCCCGGCTCTCGTCGCTCCCCCTTCCGATTTGCCCACCCCATTTGGGGATGAAGGGTGGGGGTGCAGACCTCCGGCCTGGAACCGGGGCTCGCGAACTAATCTTAGCTCTCCATTGATTAGCAGCATTAAGTTGCACGACTTTCGGAGCATATTGTCCCCAATTCATTGTGTAGGGTGGTGGTGGGTCTGCTAGAAATATTCTCGACTGTCTCTTCTACCTCTGACATGTCATTTCAGGACCCCGGCATCATCAAGGGCCGTTACTTGCTTTTAAAAGGAGGTAACTGTCAGTCTTGCTTTGAAAGAACGACTCGATTCCTGACCGTAACAATAGTCTGCGGCTTTTATTTCTACCTGCCAGCTATATTTATACTCAAATAGGTGTTTTTCCCCCTCCACCTATGTATCTCTGTGAAACTCCAAGGCAGAAATCTCTAATCATGAACTCTATGTATGTGTGTGTGTATAATTTTTTTTAACGTGTGGAAGTGTTTACACCTGTGTGCCTCCAAGCTATTAAAGAAAAAAGCCCAGTATACCTTACAATTTGTAAGTTTATAGACCTTAAAAAACTTTCCTTTGCCTACTTAAATTTTTGAGTTTACTAGTTTGTATAAACATTGAAGAATTAAGAAAGTCAGAAAATACAGTGTTGCCAAAAAATCTCCTAATGTGTTCAAATCAGGAAAAATGTGCAGTAAGATTTTAAATCGTTGTCCAAAGTCAGTGATAAGTCTGAATTCATTGTGTCATGGAGTGTTTTTTTGAAATTTTGGCAAAGAAAAACTAATTTGATATAAGGGAAACTTAATTTTCCTTATTTACAATTTGTGCAGTGTACAAACTGCACAGATTGAATTGTCTAGTTTTTCTTAATGATAAAGGATAGGTACACAAATATGTGGTTTTTCCATTTTTATTGAGTTCATATGAAAAAATATATAATACCATAAATAGATTTGACACAGTTATAGCCATTAAAATTTACGCATTTTGACTCTTGCTTCACCTGTGTTTATTCTGTTCTCTCTCACTGGTCTTGAGCCTTAACTTTACCATGTTGTTGATTATATCCTATATGTTAATTACTGTCTTTGTTTTAGTTTTTCTTAATCGAAAATTTTTTCTTTTTTCCATAGGTGAATTATACTTTAATGTACTGCAGGTTACATACCACGGATGGGAACTATTAAAGTTTATAATGTCAAAAACTTTTCTTAGACGAAAGGTATCTTCCACAAAGGTATGATACACTAAAATGGCCCTATAATAATTGCCTAAGAGGAATTAAATTTTTGTACATGTCTTTAATAAATTATTACTGCTATTAAAGTAATGATGCCCAGTATCTGTTGTAATTAGTGATCTAAAAAGTCTGATAATAAATTATGAAACAACTGTATGCTGCAAGTACAACCTTAATTTTGAAAAATCGTTTATAATCTCAGTCACAAAGAAAAGGCTGAAAATTCTTGAATGATGGAGCAGTAGAAGAAAAAAATATCTCAGTTGTAGATAATGTTAAAACTTAACAGGCCCTACCTTTTAGAAATCCTTGTCAGTGTGCCAGTTCTCAGCAAGGTTAGTGGGTAGAGTAGAATGCAGGTCAGACAGTATCATACTATATGCAGAGTAGCTATTTTCCTAGTGGTTGATCTGATTTTTCTCTGATCTTAAGTAAATTATTTAACTTCGCTATTTCTTTTTTTTTTTTCCCCAGTACATGGGAGTCCACATTTATGTAAGAAACAAAACTATAAAATGTATAAGTAACATGTAGATCAGAATTACTATCAAAAGATTTACTATAACATAACATACTATTTTTTTATGTACTCTTAAAAATTGAGGAAAAGGACCAAAATTATAGTAATAGCGACAGTCTTTTAAAAAGAGGAAACGAATTGGGTAGCTATGACTCAGAAGTTTTTATTTCATTACCTGCTGCTGACAATATTCTTAACCCTTTATCCTTAAGAGGAATGAAGATAATCAGGTCATATTACAAATTACTCATAACAGCAGGATTCTTAGAGTATATTTTCACAAAGTCTTAAAGCTGTTAGGGATTATGAGGATGTGTGAAATATAATAATTAACCCAGTCAAGGTGCAGAAGTGTTACTTTTCTCACTATTGTAGATGGTTACAATATGGTACTACTACTTTATTTCTTTTGCTTTTTTGGTAGGTCATTTAAATATTTATGTTTCAGTTCTACAATGAGTTTAAAAGAATGAACTTTTTATCTTGGGAAGATTACATTAATAAAAAGAGTTAAGTTTGTATTCTGTATTCTTTTATATGGCATAAATCATTACCATGGCTAAGTAGACAAGTATGAATTTGTACTTATTGTAAAGTAGAAAAATAACTAATACATATAGAATCAGTTTTATTTAAAGAGCTCATTTGTGAGATTTTTAAATTTTAAATGTAAGTACACAAATTTTTTACACAGTTCAATTATATAGGACAGCTGCAAAAAATGTAAAAGTATTCACATGATTTCTTTTTTTCAGGTAACAGACTGGGTAGACCCATCATTTGATGATTTTTTAGAGAATACAAGCATTTCTATTACTGCCACATCATTAGGTGTGAATAACTCAAGTCATAGAAGAAAAAATGTGTCTTCCACATTAGAAAGTAGCAGATTTCCAACTGGAAAGAGAGGAAAGCTGTCTTCCTCAGAACAGATTTATGGTCTAGATAATTCAAAAGAATATCTGTGTGAAAATGAACCATGGGTG